>CAXHJY010000860.1:140000-150000 GCA_964016885.1 Eledone cirrhosa
TGATTCCCACCAGATTCACAGCACCATTTATATTAGACGCAGTCAGACTTATTCTGGAAAACAACACTTTCTTATTCAATGGAAAGAATTACATCCAAATTAGAGGCACGGCGATGGGAACGAAGTTTGCTCCCGTTTACGCGAACTCTGTAATGGGATACTTAGAACAACAACTCTACCAAGAAATAGAGGAAAAATATAGCACTGACTTTAAAAAGTACATCTTGCAAGAGATACCTTGACGACTGTTTTATCATCTGGACAGAATCTCTAGATACTCTGGATGAGTTAAATATCCTCCTGAATAACCTACACCGATCTCTCCAATTCCCAAAAGAGATGAGTAGTACCAAATTACCATTCCTAGATATAATGGTAATCAAAAACGACACCACCATTACCACGGATATATACTATAAACACACAGACACCCATCAATATCTGAATTTTAAGTCGTGCCATCCACCTCATACAAAACGCAACATCCCATACTGCCTAGCCAGAAGAATTTGTACCATTGTAGAAAATACGAATACCAGGAACAAACGCCTAACAGAATGAGAGAATTTTTGCTTAAACAAAAATAGCCATCTCTACTTATAGAAAATGGCATACAGCGGGCTATAAAAATACCTATACAACAACTTAGGACAACCCAATGAAGAAGAAACCAAAAACTGGTCATACCATTTATAATGACACACAACCCATGTCACCAGAATATCTTCAACACTGCCAAAGCAAACCTACCGATCATTGCTCAAAGTAATGAATTAAAAGGTTTAAAATCATAGACCGAGATTTGATTCTTAGTAAAAGACAGCCGAAAAATTTGAAGCAATTATTAACAAAGGCAAAGTTTGACCTTAACAACAAAGACCAATCATTCACTGTATCTAAATGCAATAATAGTCGATGTGGCACATGTCAATCCATACACAACGGTCAATATATGAACACAAAAACTGGAAAAATATTCCCAAATGCAAATATGAACTGCAAAAGCAGAAATCTAATTTACTGCATTAAATGCCCGAATTGTGAAGAACTATATGTCGGTCAAACTGGAAATGCGCTATCGGAACGTGCACGGGTGCACCGACAGCAAATCAGATACCCAAATGTCCGTCAGATACACCTGAGTAACCATCTAGCAACATGTGGTCAGGGAATATTTATAATATTTCCATTCTACAAACTACACAGCCCAAGTGAAATCAAGAGAAAAATTAAAGAAAAGAATTTTATTGATAAATTCCAACCCAAGCTAAATGAACAATAATAATGCTTAGGGGTATTAATTCTATGACTACGCCTACGACCATGTCGACTACCACCACTAACAACAACAACAACAACAATAACAACAACAACAATAATAATAATAATTGTTTCTACTATTGGCACAAGGCCAGAAATCACCCAGTACATTACTGGTACTTTATTTTATCGACCCCGTAAGGATGAAAGGCAAAGTTAACCTCGGCGGGATTTGAACTCAGAATGGCAAGGGCCGTAACTCTATGCGTCAAAGCATGGCGTCCGACCCTCTACCGATACTGCCAATCCAATAATAAAAGTGATGTTGATGTTGAAGATTACTGAAGATTTTTTATAAAAACCCTTGAAAATGCTATTTTCATCATTTCTAAAAATAGCAAAACAATTGATGCTTTGGATAGGGTCCAATAGAAGTCATTAGACATGCTGAACCAACCGACGCCTAAACCAATCAGCTTTTGTAATCTAGTGAAACCACACACCGATTGGTCGAAATACAGTTTGCAAAACTTAGCATTCTGTAGCCCCTTTTTACTGTATATAAGGCAGTTTTTAGCCATACTATTTCATTATAATATAATTTTAAAGGATTGTAAATAAAACGAGTAAATCAAACAAAGTTGGAATTCGTTTTATTAATATAATCTTCTATACACAATCATACACACCCGTGTGTATTTATATATATATATATATATATATATATATATATATATATATATATATGTATTTATATATATACATATATATATATATGTATTTATATATATACATATATATATATATATATGTATTTATATATATACATATATATATATATATATGTATTTATATATATATATATATATATATATATATATATATATATATATATATATGTGTGTATATACAGATATACATATATACATATATATATAAATGTTTATAACTGATTCAGAGCACTCGACAAGTTTTCTGGAGTATAATATTCAATGATATTAAATAAATGGAAATTATATTTATAAAACCATATTTATTGTATTATATATATTTCAAGGGTACCAACACTTTGGTACGCTAACATAGGATAAAATACAAAGTTTGTTTTATAAATTTTGACATAACCAAGAAAAGATACCTTAACGGTATTGTGAAGCAAAAGAGAAGAAAAGTCAGATATTTCAAATTATTAAAATGAGTATGCAAATGAGGTTGAGGTATAGGGCTGAAAATATTACATACAAATAGTGTAACAAAATAAAAAAATAATCTAACATAATATTTGTTTCTACTTTTGGCACAAGGCCAGCAATTACCCAGTACATTACTGGTACTTTATTTTATCGACCCCGTAAGGATGAAAGGCAAAGTTAACCTCGGCGGGATTTGAACTCAGAACGTAAAGGGACGTAACTATGCTGCAAAGCATGGCGTCCTACCCTCTACCGATACTGCCAATCCACCACCTTAATCTAACATAATAATAATAAAATAAAACGAACAATAATATGGACAAATATACAAGTAACTATGATACAACGAATATTATAAGCATGTTATGACGAACTGAAAAAAAATAGTTATTATAAAATTTAAAAATCATATATGAAGTAGCATTATAACTTACCAAAACGAGAACAATATTTTGATGATAAACGACGAAATACAGGAGGAAGATTCGAAAGCGAAACGATAAATAAACGTGCAAACGAAATGGCGGATGCTTTTGAGGAACAATTACTCTCGTTGGTTGATTAGCCAATAAGACGATACATTACAAAACATGTTTGGCAGCGATCATCACCACGGCCAGCGACACCCCTTGAATTTTTTATTCACAAGCTACACATATATGTCAGACACGCAGACTTAAAACATTCTGTTGTTAGTCACTGCGTGTCTAACAGATATATGCATATATATATATATATATATATATATATATATATATATATATATATATATATATATATATATATATATATATATGTGCGTATATATGCATATATATGTATTTATATATATATATATATAGTGTGTGTGCAGATATATATATAGAGAGAAAGGCAGACAGAGAAAGAAACAGGTTTATGTGTGTATGTATGTATGTATGTATATATGCATGTATGTATGTTCTTCTGGTTTTATAATTTCACAAATGTTTACCAATAGAGAGAGAGAGTCGGTTTCTAACATAGACACAAGACTCTCTCATTGGAATTTACACAACATCAACTAGGTAGATATGTATGTATGTCTGCATGTGTAGATATGCATGTTATTGTATGTGTGGATGTGTATGTTTTGAGTTGTATGTGTGCATGTGTATATGCTTTGCATCTGTATATGTGTATATGCAGTTATTAGATGCACAATTTTTGGAATGTTTTACATATTTTTACTGTTCCATTAATGGATTGTACTTGTAATTTCCTAACTAGTTGTGTTCGTTCTGTTCCTGTAAAGCCCAACTTCTCAAGATTTGTATTGAGGCAGTTACTAACATATCCCAGTGCCCCTATAATCACAGGCATAAATCTGAAGGTGTAATCAGGGTGGAGTATCTGCAGATTTCTCATCAGTTCTGCATAAATATTCTCCTTTTCACTAATCTTTGATATTATATTGGCATCTGCTGGGCAGCTAATTTCCACTACTGTGCATGTTTTCTTCTCCCTGTCCCATATCATAATATCTATGTATGTATATATGCATGTATGTATGTTCTTCTGGTTTTATAATTTCACAAATTTTTACCAATAGAGAGAGAGTCGGTTTCTAACATAGACACACGACTCTCTCATTGGAATTTATACAACATCAACTAGGTAGATATGTATGTATGCATGCATGTGTAGATATGGATGTTATTGTATGTGTGGATGTGTATGTTTTGAGTTGTATGTGTGCATGTGTATATGTTTCGTATCTGTACATGTGTATATGCAGTTATTAGATGTATGTATGTATGTATGTATGTATGTATGTATGTATGTATGTATGTATGTATGTATGTATGTATGTATGTATGTATGTATGTATGTATATATGTTTATATGTATATACATGTTTATGTTATCTCTTTCTCTTAATCTCGAGTATATTTTTTTGACCGGCCACCTTCCTGGTGGCAAGGTATTAAAAGAAAAGAAATTGTCATCCCTTGAATCGCAAGAATGTTTTGCAAATTTTGAAGGTGCCAGCTATCGCAGCCATTTGTAGTCTATAAATTAGGGAGCTGCGCTCTTTGTCCGCAAATCCAATTTCAGTCATATCTTGGTCCAAGCGGGTTGCTATATAACCCGTAGGTCCAATAATGATGGGTATGAAGCTAAAGGTGTATCTTGGATACTGGATTTGTAAACTCCTCATCAATGATCCGTAGATGTCCTCCTTCTCCTGTATTTTTCTGATAACGTTTACATCAAGTGGGCAGCTGATCTCCACAACAGAACAGGTTTTCAATGTGTGGTCCCAAACAACAATATCAGGCCGGTTGTGCTTTAATTTGGTGGCAGTTTTTATTTTCAGTTTCCACCTTAGTGCCATCTGTCTAAATATATTCTTCCTGGTTTGTTGTTAATTTAGTTTTCCGAAGTGCGTTCCAGATGGTTCTAGCTATCCCATCGTGTCTCATGGCGAGGTAGTAGCGAGATGACATTCTTTCGCAACTGGCAACAATGTGGCTTACATCCTCGATCTTTGTTTTACATTTGATGGCCCTCCCCTTTTGTGCAGCAGATATTTGGTAGGGAGTGCTTGTTCCTGTATTGTATGTATGTATGTATGTATGTATGTATGTATGTATGTATGTATGTATGTATGTATGTATGTATGTATGTATGTATGTATGTTTATATGTATGTCAGGACACCAGTTGGTGCTACTGGTAACATGTATTCCAGTACAACCTGTCCCATGGTCGGGTCGTTGGCGACTAAACTCGAAACCCCACCAAGGTTTCTTGGTGAGGAGGGTGACTTTGGACATCCTGCAGGACTAAAAACAAAACCTGTCAAAGGGCAAAGGAGCTCTTAAGAGTCAATGGCCATCCAAAATCACCAGGAGAGATGACCCCTTAGCCTTTGTCAAGGCAGAATTCTAGGAGAAGGAAAACTCTGATATAACACCTGCAACCCTGATGGTATCCAATGATGTTGACTTGTTCTTCTTTTTGGTAAATATCATCTTGGTTAAGAAAGTGGGACTGGCTTTGTGCAGTGCCTTTGCTCACTATAAAAGCTTCACGGCACAGGCATTGCTTTATATCTGGAGATCTCTCTGCAGTTGTCGTCACATGGTACCATGGGCCCAGCACTATGTGTCAATAATTGTCACAAGTGTAGTGTTTGTACCAGAGTTTTCAAGTCGCTGGCTGGACTAAAAAGTCACACTCGTTCAGCGCATCGGTATGGGTTCTCCTACATGGATATAAAGTAGTGGCCGTACTCGAAAACGAGTTGGCAGCCACCATGTTTATATGTACGTATGTATATACATGTATATATGTATGTATGTATAACTGGGTTTTCCACCTAAATTGACTAAAGCTATTAGGAATACAGTGTCGTGCTCCCAGCTGGGAATCGAACTCACAACATTCCGAGCCTGAGTCGAACTACCGTGCCCCTCGTCATAATTAAACATCACACACACACACATACATACAATTACACAAATATAATTGTTTCTACTTTTGGCCCAAGACCAGCAATCACCCCAATGTATGACTGGTACTTTATTTTATCGACCCCGTAAGGATGAAAGGCAAAGTTAACCTCGGCGGGATTTGAACTCAGATCGTAAACACATACAGAAATATAATGAAACATAGTCACACAATTTACACACACAGTAAAAACGCATGCACATACATATACATACATAGAGACACACACACACACACAGACACTCACACACAGGGATTTATTTTCATACAAACACACACACAGACACACAGAAAAGCACATGTAAACACACACACACACACACACATACACACACATATAGGGATATACCTACATACACATACACACACACACTCTTTCTTACACACCTACACACACACACTCTCTTAAACACACACACACTCTTTCTTACAGACACACACACATACATACACACACATTCTCTTTTTTACAAACACACATACACCCACACACTCTTTCTTACACACACACACACCTACACAGACACTCACACACAGGGATTTATTTTCATACAAACACACACACACACACAGAGAAAAGCACATGTAAACACACACACACACACACACACACACACACACACACACATATAGGGATATACCTACATACAAATACACACACACATACACACACACATACACACACACTCTCTTTCTTACACACACACACACTCTTTCTTACACACACACACTCTTTCTTACACACACACCCATACATACACACACATTCTGTTTCTTATACACACATACACACACACACACACACCCACACTCCTTTTCTTAGACACACACACACACTCCCTTTCTTACACACACACTCTTTCTTAGACACACACACACACACACTATCTCTTACACACACACACGGGCACACATACACATACACTCTCTTTCTTATACACACACACACACCTACACACACTATTTCTTACACACACACACACACGCACACATACACACTCTTTCTTACACACACACACACGCACACATACACACACACTCTCTTACACACACATACACAGACTCTTTCTTACACACACACACGCACATACACACAAACTCTCTTTCTTACACACACCCCCACACATACTCTCTTACACACACAGATACACACACGTACACACACACACTCTTTCTTACACACACACGCACACTCATACACATACATACACACACACTCTCTTTCTTACACACACACCCACTTTCTTACACTCACACACACACACGCACACATACACACACACTCTTTCTTACTCACACACACAAACACACACACTCATACACACATACACACACTTTCTTTCTTACACACACACACACACGCACACATACACACACACTCTCTTTCTTACACGCATACACACACACTCATACACACACTCTTTTTTACACACACACACACACACACCTACACACTCTTTCTTACTCACACACACACACACACACTCATACACACACATACACACACTTTCTTTCTTACACACACACGCACACATACACACATACACACACACTCTCTTTCTTACACGCATACACACACACTCATACACACACACTCTTTTTACACACACACACACACACACATACACACACTCTTTCTGACACACACACACACATACACTCTCTTTCTTACACACATACACACACACACATACACACACTCTCTTTCTTACACACACACACACACACATATACACACTCTTTCTTACACACGCACTCTTACACACACAAATACGCGCACACATACACACACACTCGCTTCCTTACACACACACACACACACGCATACATACACTCTTTCTTACACATACACACAGTCTTTCATACACACACACTCTTTCTTACACACACGCACACACACACAGGCACACATACACACACTCTCTTCCTTACATACACACACATACATACACACACACTCTCTTTCTTACACACACGCACACATACACACACACACTCTTTTACACACACACACACACACATATACACACTCTTTCTTACACACACACACACGCGCGCGCACACATACACACACTCTCTTCCTTACACACACACACACGCATACATACACTCTTTCTTACACATACACACACACTCTTTCATACACACACTCTTTCTTACACACACGCACACACACACGCACACATACACACTCTCTTCCTTACATACACACACACACACACACACACATACACACTCTTTCTTACACACACGCATACATACACACACCACTCTCTTTCTTACACACACACACGCACACACACACACACACACTCTTTCTTACACACACACACACACACACACACACACAAAGCCCCACCCACACAGCCACACCTCCACCACCACCCCGTCATCAGATAAAGGGGTCGATAGCTTAGATTAATGGGATCAGGGCATCCCCCCCACACTTACACACACCCCAGACACACGCCCCCTCCCCCACACCATCTCGCCATTACGAAACAGGTGGTGGTGCAGCTTCTGATGGTGATGGTGGTGGTGGTGTTGGCGGCGAGGTGTTAGTGGTGCTGTTGTTGTTGTTGTTAGTAGTTATGGTGGTGGCGGTGGCGGTGGTGGTTGTGGTGATAGTGATTTAGATATGGTGGTGGTGGTGGTGGTGGTGGTGGTTGTGGTGGTGGTGGTGGTGGTGGTGGTGGTGCTGTAGTTATGGTGGTGATGGTGGTGGTGGTGGTGGTGGTGGTGCTGTAGTTATGGTGGTGGTGGTGGTGGTGGTGGTGCTGTAGTTATGGTGGTGGTAGTGGTGGTGGTGGTGGTAGTGCTGTAGTTATGGTGGTGGTAGTGGTGGTGGTGGTGGTAGTGCTGTAGTTATGGTGGTAGTGGTGGTGGTGGTAGTACAGTAGTTATGGTGGTGGTAGTGGTGGTGGTGGTGGTAGTGCTGTTGTTATGGTGATAGTGGTGGTGGTGGTAGTACAGTAGTTATGGTGGTGGTAGTGGTGGTGGTGGTGGTAGTGCTGTAGTTATGGTGGTAGTGGTGGTGGTGGTGGTGGTGGTGGTGGTGGTAGTGCTGTAGTTATGGTGGTAGTGGTGGTGGTGGTGGTGGTATAGGTGATAGTGCTGTAGTTGTGGTGGTGGTGGTGGTGGTGGTGGTTGTGGTGGTAGTGCTGTAGTTATGGTGGTGGTAGTGGTGGTGGTGGTGGTGGTGGTAGTGCTGTAGTTATGGTGGTGGTAGTGGTGGTGGTGGTGGTGGTGGTAGTGCTGTAGTTATGGTGGTGGTAGTGGTGGTGGTGGTGGTGGTGGTAGTGCTGTAGTTATGGTGGTGGTAGTGGTGGTGGTGGTGGTGGTGGTAGTGCTGTAGTTATGGTGGTGGTAGTGGTGGTGGTGGTGGTGGTGGTAGTGCTGTAGTTATGGTGGTGGTAGTGGTGGTGGTGGTGGTGGTGGTAGTGCTGTAGTTATGGTGGTGGTAGTGGTGGTGGTGGTGGTGGTGGTGCTGTAGTTATGGTGGTGGTAGTGGTGGTGGTGGTGGTGGTGGTAGTGCTGTAGTTATGGTAGTGATGGTGGTGGTGGTGGTGCTGTAGTTATGGTGGTGGTAGTGGTGGTGGTGGTGGTGGTGGTAGTGCTGTAGTTATGGTAGTGATGGTGGTGGTGGTGGTGCTGTAGTTATGGTGGTGGTAGTGGTGGTGGTCGTGGTAGTGCTGTAGTTATGGTGGTGATGGTGGTGGTCGTGGTAGTGCTGTAGTTATGGTAGTGGTGGTGGTGGTGGTGATGGTGCTAGTGCTGTAGTTATAGTGGTAGTGGTGGTGGTGGTGGTGGTGATAGTGATTTAGATATGGTGGTGGTGGTGGTGGTGGTGGTATAGGTGATAGTGCTGTAGTTATGGTGGTAGTGGTGGTGGTGGTGGTGGTGGTGCTGTAGTTATGGTGATGGTAGTGGTGGTGGTGGTGGTAGTGCTGTAGTTATGGTGATGGTGGTGGTGCTGTAGTTATGGTGGTGGTAGTGCTGTAGTTATGGTGGTGGTAGTGGTGGTGGTGGTGGTAGTGCTGTAGTTATGGTGGTGATGGTGGTGGTGGTGCT
>CAXHJY010000860.1:152500-165000 GCA_964016885.1 Eledone cirrhosa
GAGCCAATCCCACTCTCTGAGAGACAGTAGCTATAACCTGGAAAGAAGAAAAGATCAACATCATCGGTAACTACTGAGCCGCAGGTTTTATGTCAGAGTTATCCCAGTTTCCTGAGTTACCTTCTCCTAGAAGAATGTCCTGACAAGGGCTAGGGGTCCTTCACTCCCAGTGGTTTAACCGCGCGATTATTTCTATGTCCCCGCACATATACATACATATGTTCATGTGTATATATACATATTTACTCACTTTTGGATGGCTGTTGACTCTTATGAGTTCTTCCGCCCTTATATATATATATATACACACATACTATATTATATATATATATATATATAGTATACATACAAATACATATACTATATATATATAGTATACATACATATACATACATATATATATACCATATATATATATATATATATATAGATTATACATACATATACACACATATATACTATATATATATATATATATATATATATATATATATATATATATACAGTATACATACATATACACACATATATACATAATACACATACATATGCATACATATATACACATAGTATACATACATATAAATACATATATATACATAGTATACATACATATGCATTCATATATATATATACTATATATATACTATATATATAGTATACAAACATATATGCACACACACACACACACACACACACACACACACACACACACACACACACACATATATATATATATACGTTATTCCGGGTTGAGATTCCTGATGATTTCTAAAGAATGAAACAGTTCTAGTCCTGTAGAATCTCATCTATATTAAAACTAATATATATATATATATATATATATATATATATATATGAGATGGTATTTCACACAGTTTACTATTAGCAAATTTCCCTCTCACTGAAGGATAAACTGAAGTATCCATCAACGGGGTTGAAATCTAACTGTTTTTATTTCTTTAAATGTTCCTTTTTAATATTTTTCTACTACTTTTATAGACGGAATTTAGAGACCGAAACACTTGAACCCATCAAGGAAGTCATCTAGCTAATAGATAGTGTGCAAGTGTGCAGTATAAAGATATAAGCTGAACAATCCTCTTCGAGTAGCATTGGATTGACTGCAAGTAACTTTAAAACGTGGTTTTGTCACATAAGTAACCTAAGTTAATGATTGTTTCTACTTTAGGCACAAGGCTAGCAATTACCCAGTGCATTACTTTACTGGCACTTTATTTTATCGACCCCGTAAGGATGAAAGGCAAAGTTAACCTCGGCGGGATTTGAACTCAGAATGGCAAGGGCCGTAACTCTATGCGTCAAAGTATGGCTTCCGACCCTCTACCGATACTGCCAATCCACCGCAACATAAGTTAATAATTGTTTCTACTTTAGCCACAAGGCCAGCAATTACCCAGTGCATTACTGGTACTTTATTTTATCGACCCCGTAAGGATCAAAGGCAAAGTCAACCTCGGCGGGATTTGAACTCAGATCGTAAAGGGAGGTAACTATTCTGGAAAGCATGGCGTCCGACCCTCTTCCGATACTGCCAATCCACCGCAACATAAGTTAATAATAAAACATGTACAGGCGTTGCTATGTTGGATCAAATCGCTCCAGCATGGCCACACTCTAATGACTGAAATCAGTAAAATACATAACACAATGTTGTGTCCAAGCATGGCCACAGTCTAATGACTGAAACCCAACAAAAGACACAAAAGAATGTGGTGCCCCAGCATGACCACAGTCTAGTGACTGGTGGTGCCCCAGCATGGCCACAGCCCAGTGACTGGTGATGCCCCTGCATGGCCACAGTCTAGTGACTGGTGGTGCCTCAGCATGGCCACAGTCTAGTGACTGGTGGTGCCCCAGCATGGCTACAGTCTAGTGACTGGTGGTGCCCCAGCATGGCCACAGTCTAGTGACTGGTGGTGCCCCAGCATAGCCACAGTTTAGTGGCTGGTGGTGCCCCAGCACGGCTACAGTCTAGTGAGTGGTGGTGCCCCAGCATGGCCACAGTCTAGTGACTGGTGGTGCCCCAGCATGGCCACAGTCTAGTGACCGGTGGTGCCCCAGCATGGCCACAGTCTAGTGAGTGGTGGTGCCCCAGCATGGCCACAGTCTAGTGACTGGTGGTGCCCCATCATGGCCACAGTCTAGTGACTGGTGGTGCCCCAGCATGGCCACAGTCTAGTGACTGGTGGTGCACCAGAATGGCCACAGTCTAGTGACAGGTGGTGCCCCAGCATGGCTACAGTCTAGTGACTGGTGGTGCCCCAGCATGGCTACAGTCTAGTGACTGGTGGTGCCTCAGCATGGCCACAGTCTAGTGACTGGTGGTGCCTCAGCATGGCTACAGTCGAGTGACTGGTGGTGCCCCAGCATGACCACAGTCTAGTGACTGGTGGTGCCTTAGCATGACCACAGTCTAGTTATTGGTGGTGCCCCAGCATGGCCACAGCCTAGTGACTGGTGGTGCCCCAGCATGGCCACAGCCTAGTGAATGGTGGTGCCCCAGCATGGCCACAGTCTAGTGACTGGTGGTGCCCCAGCATTGCCACAGTTTAGTGTCTGGTGGTGCCCCAGCATGGCCACAGCCTAGTGACTGGTGGTGCCCCAGCATGGCCACAGTTTAGTGGCTGGTAGTGCCTCAGCATGGCCACAGTCTAGTGACTGGTGGTGCCCCAGCATGGCTACAGTCTAGTGACTGGTGGTGCCCCAGCATGGCTACAGTCTAGTGACTGGTGGTGCCTCAGCATGGCCACAGTCTAGTGACTGGTGGTGCCTCAGCATGGCTACAGTCGAGTGACTGGTGGTGCCCCAGCATGACCACAGTCTAGTTATTGGTGGTGCCCCAGCATGGCCACAGTTTAGTGGCTGGTAGTGCCCCAGCATGGCCACAGTCTAGTGACTGGTGGTGCCCCAGCATGGCCTCAGCCTAGTGACTGGTGGTGCCCCAGCATGGCCACAGTCTAGTGACAGGTGGTGCCCCAGCATGGCCACAACATAGTGACTGGTGGTGCCCCAGCATGGCCACAACCTAGTGACTGGTGGTGCCCCAGCATGGCCACAACCTAGTGACTGGTGGTGCCCCGGCATGGCCACAGTCTAGTGACTGGTGGTGCTCCAGCATGGCCACAGTCTAGTGACTGGTGGTGCCCCAGCATGGCCACAGTCTAATGATTGGTGGTGCCCCAGCATGGCCACAGTCTAGTGACTGGTGGTGCCCCAGCATGGCCAGAGTCTAGTGACAGGTGGTGCCCCAGCATGGCCATAGTCTAGTGACTGGTGGTGCTCCAGCATGGCCACAGTCTAGTGACTGGTGGAGCTCCAGCATGGCCACAGTCTAGTGTGTGGTGGTGCCCCAG
Source organism: Eledone cirrhosa (assembly GCA_964016885.1). Classification (NCBI taxonomy): domain Eukaryota; kingdom Metazoa; phylum Mollusca; class Cephalopoda; order Octopoda; family Eledonidae; genus Eledone; species Eledone cirrhosa. The sequence goes on from CAXHJY010000860.1 coordinate 155,878, forward strand.
CATGGCCACAGCCTAGTGACTGGTGGTGCCCCAGCATGGCTACAGTCTAGTGACTGGTGGTGCCCCAGCATGGCCACAGTCTAGTGACTGGTGGTGCCCCAGCATGGCCACAGTCTAGTGCCTGGTGGTGCTCCAGCATGGCCACAGTCTAGTGGCTGGTGGTGCCCCAGCATGACCACAGTCTAGTGCCTGGTGGTGCTCCAGCATGGCCACAGTCTAGTGACTGGTGGTGCTCCAGCATGGCCACAGTCTAGTGGCTGGTGGTGCCCCAGCATGGCTACAGTCTAGTGACTGGTGGTGCCCCAGCATGGCCACAGTCTAGTGACTGGTGGTGCCCCAGCATGGCCACAGTCTAGTGACTGGTGGTGCCCCAGCATGGCCACAGTCTAGTGACTGGTGGTGCCCCAGCATGGCCATAGTCTAGTGACTGGTGGTGCCCCAGCATGGCCACAGTCTAGTGACAGGTGGTGCCCCAGCATGGCTACAGTCTAGTGACTGGTGGTGCCCCAGCATGGCCACAACCTAGTGACTGGTGGTGCCCCAGCATGGCCACAGCCTAGTGAGTGGTGGTGCCCCAGCATGGCCACAGTCTAGTGACTGGTGGTTCCGTAGCATGGCTACAGTCTAGTGACTGGTGGTGCCCCAGCATGGCCACAGTCTAGTGACTGGTGGTGCTCCAGCATGGCCACAGTCTAGTGACTGGTGGTGCTCCAGCATGGCCACAGTCTAGTGACTGGTGGTGCCCCAGCATGGCCACAGTCTAGTGACTGGTGGTGCCCCAGCACGGCCACAACCTAGTGACTGGTGGTGCCTCAGCATGGCCACAGTCTAGTGACTGGTGGTGCCCCAGCATGGCCACAGTCTAGTGACTGGTGGTGCCCCAGCATGGCCACAGTCTAGTGACTAGTGGTGCCCCAGCATGGCCACAGTCTAGTGACAGGTGGTGCCCCAGCATGGCTACAGTCTAGTGACTGGTGGTGCCCCAGCATGGCCACAACCTAGTGACTGGTGGTGCCCCGGCATGGCCACAGTCTAGTGACTGGTGGTGCTCCAGCATGGCCACAGTCTAGTGACTGGTGGTGCCCCAGCATGGCCACAGTCTAATGATTGGTGGTGCCCCAGCATGGCCACAGTCTAGTGACTGGTGGTGCCCCAGCATGGCCACAGCCTAGTGAGTGGTGGTGCCCCAGCATGGCCACAGTCTAGTGACTGGTGGTTCCGTAGCATGGCTACAGTCTAGTGACTGGTGGCGCCCCAGCATGGCCACAGTCTAGTGACTGGTGGTGCTCCAGCATGGGCACAGTCTAGTGACTGGTGGTGCCCCAGCATGGCTACAGTCTAGTGACTGGTGGTGCCCCAGCATGACCACAGTCTAGTGACTGGTGGTGCCCCAGCATGGCCACAGTCTAGTGACAGGTGGTGCCCCAGCATGGCTACAGTCTAGTGACTGGTGGTGCCCCAGCATGGCCACAACCTAGTGACTGGTGGTGCCCCAGCATGGCCACAGTCTAGTGACTGGTGGTTCCGTAGCATGGCTACAGTCTAGTGACTGGTGGTGCCCCAGCATGGCCACAGTCTAGTGACTGGTGGTGCTCCAGCATGGCCACAGTCTAGTGACTGGTGGTGCTCCAGCATGGCCACAGTCTAGTGACTGGTGGTGCCCCAGCATGGCCACAGTCTAGTGACTGGTGGTGCCCCAGCATGGCCACAGTCTAGTGACTGGTGGTGCCCCAGCATGGCCACAGTCTAGTGACTGGTGGTGCCCCAGCATGGCTACAGTCTAGTGACTGGTGGTGCCCCAGCATGGTCACAGCCTAGTGACTGGTGGTGCCCCAGCATGGCCACAGCCTAGTGACTGGTGGTGCCCCAGCATGGCCACAGTCTAGTGACTGGTGGTGCCTCAGCATGGTTACAGTCGAGTGACTGGTGGTGTCCCAGCATGACCACAGTCTAGTGGCTGGTGGTGCCCCAGCATGGCCACAGTCTAGTGACAGGTGGTGCCCCAGCATGGCCATAGTCTAGTGACTGGTGGTGCCCCAGCATGGCCACAGTCTAGTGACTGGTGGTGCCCCAGCATGGCCACAGTCTAGTGACAGGTGGTGCCCCAGCATGGCCATAGTCTAGTGACTGGTGGTGCCCCAGCATGGCCACAGTCTAGTGGCTGGTGGTAGTAGCCCAGCATGGCCACAGTCTAGTGACTGGTGGTGCCCCAGCATGGCCACAGTCTAGTGGCTGGTGGTAGTACCCCAGCATGGCCACAGTCTAGTGACTGGTGGTGCCCCAGCATGGCCACAGTCTAGTGACTGGTGGTTCCGTAGCATGGCCACAGTCTAGTGACTGGTAGTGCCCCAGCATGGCCACAGTCTAGTGACTGGTGGTGCTCCAGCATGGCCACAGTCTAATGACAGGTGGTGCCCCAGCATGGCTACAGTCTAGTGACTGGTGGTGCCCCAGCATGGCCACAGTCTAGTGACTGGTGGTTCCGTAGCATGGCCACAGTCTAGTGACTGGTAGTGCCCCAGCATGGCCACAGTCTAGTGACTGGTGGTGCTCCAGCATGGCCACTGTCTAGTGACAGGTGGTGCCCCAGCATGGCTACAGTCTAGTGACTGGTGGTGCCCCAGCATGGCCACAACCTAGTGACTGGTGGTGCCCCAGCATGGCCACAGTCTAGTGACTGGTGGTTCCGTAGCATGGCTACAGTCTAGTGACTGGTGGTGCCCCAGCATGGCCACAGTCTAGTGACTGGTGGTGCTCCAGCATGGCCACAGTCTAGTGACTGGTGGTGCCCCAGCATGGCCACAGTCTAGTGACTGGTGGTGCCCCAGCATGGCCACAGTCTAGTGACTGGTGGTGCCCCAGCATTGCCACAGCCTAGTGACTGGTGGTGCCCCAGCATGGCCACAGTCTAGTGACTGGTGGTGCCCCAGCATTGCCACAGCCTAGTGACTGGTGGTGCCCCAGCATGGCCACAGTCTAGTGACTGGTGGTGCCCTAGCATGGCCATAGTCTAGTGACTGGTGGTGCCCCACAATGGCCACAGTCTAGTGACTGGTGGTGCTCCAGCATGGCCACAGTCTAGTGACTGGTGGTGCCCCAGCATGGCCACAGTCTAGTGACTGGTGGTGCCCCAGCATGACCACAGTCTAGTGAGTGGTGGTGCCCCAGCATGGCCACAGTCTAGTGACTGGTGGTGCCCCAGCATGGCCACAGTCTAGTGACTGGTGGTGCCCCAGCATGGCCACAGTCTAGTGACTGGTGGTGCCCCAGCATGGCCACAGTCTAGTGAGTGGTGGTGCCCCAGCATGGCCACAGTCTAGTGACTGGTGGTGCCCCAGCATGACCACAGTCTAGTGAGTGGTGGTGCCCCAGCAAGGCCACAGTCTAGTGACTGGTGGTGGCCCAGCATGGCCACAGTTTAGTGACTGGTGGTGCCCCAGCATGGCCACAGTCTAGGGATGGTGGTGCCCCAGCATGGCCTGAGTCTAGTGACTGGTGGTGCCCCAGCATGGCCACAGTTTAGTGGCTGGTAGTGCCCCAGTATGGCCACAGTCTAGTGACTGGTGGTGCTCCAGAATGGCCACAGTCTAGTGACTGGTGGTGCCCCAGCATGGCCACAGTCTAGTGACTGGTGGTGCCCCAGCAGGGCCATAGTCTAGTGACTGGTGGTGCCCCAGCATGACCACAGCCTAGTGACTGGTGGTGCCCCAACATGGCCACAGTCTAGTGACTGGTGGTGCCCCAGCATGGCCACAACCTAGTGACTGGTGGTGCCCCAGCATGGCCGCAGTCTAGTGACTGGTGGTGCCCCAGCATGGCCACAGTCTAGCGGCTGGTGGTGCCCCAGCATGACCACAGTCTAGTGACTGGTGGTGCCCCAGCATGACCACAGTCTAGTGACTGGTGGTGCCCCAGCATGACCACAGTCTAGTGACTGGTGGTGCCCCAGCATGGCCACAGTCTAGTGACTGGTGGTGCCCCAGCATGACCACAGTCTAGTGACTGGTGGTGCCCCAGCATGACCACAGCCTAGTGACTGGTGGTGCCCCAACATGGCCACAGTCTAGTGACTGGTGGTGCCCCAGCATGGCCACAACCTAGTGACTGGTGGTGCCCCAGCATGGCCGCAGTCTAGTGACTGGTGGTGCCCCAGCATGGCCACAGTCTAGCGGCTGGTGGTGCCCCAGCATGACCACAGTCTAGTGACTGGTGGTGCCCCAGCATGACCACAGTCTAGTGACTGGTGGTGCCCCAGCATGACCACAGTCTAGTGACTGGTGGTGCCCCAGCATGGCCACAGTCTAGTGACTGGTGGTGCCCCAGCATGGCCACAGTTTAGTGGCTGGTGGTGCCCCAGCATGGCCACAGTCTAGTGACTGGTGGTGCCCCAGCATGGCCACAGTCTAGTGACTGGTGGTGCCCCAGCATGGCCACAGGCTAGTGACTGGTGGTGCCCCAGCATGGCCACAGTCTAGTGACTGGTGGTGCCCCAGCATGGCCACAGTCTAGTGACTGGTGGTGCTCCAGCATGGCCACAGTCGAGTGACTGGTAGTGCCCCAGCATGGCTACAGTCTAGTGACTGGTGGTGCCCCAGCATGGCCACAGTCTAGCTACTGGTGGTGCCCCAGCATGACCACAGTCTAGTGACTTCTGGTGCCCCAGCATGACCACAGTCTAGTGAGTGGTGGTGCCTCAGCATGGCCACAGTCTAGTGATTGGTGGTGCTCCAGCATGGCCACAGTCTAGTGACTGGTGGTGCTCCAGAATGGCCAAAATCTAGTGATTGGTGGTGCTCCAGCATGGCCACAGCCTAGAGACTGGTGCTGCCCCAGCATGGCCACAGTCTAGTGGCTGGTGGTGCCCCAGCATGGCCACAGTCTAGTGACTGGTGGTGCCCCAGCATGGCCACAGTCTAGTGACTGGTGGTGCTCCAGCATGGCCACAGTCTAGTGGCTGGTGGTGCCCCAGCATGGCCACAGTCTAGTGACTGGTGGTGCCCCAGCATGGCCACAGTCTAGTGGCTGGTGGTGCCCCAGCATGGCCACAGTCTAGTGACTGGTGGTGCCCCAGCATGACCACAGTCTAGTGAGTGGTGGTGCCCCAGCATGGCCACAGTCTAGTGACTGGTGGTGCCCCAGCCTGACCACAGTCTAGTGAGTGGTTGTGCCCCAGCATGAACACAGTCTAGTGAGTGGTGGTGCCCCAGCATGGCCACAGTCTAGTGACTGGTGGTGCCCCAGCAAGGCCACAGTCTAGTGACTGGTGGTGGCCCAGCATGGCCACAGTTTAGTGACTGGTGGTGCCCCAGCATGGCCACAGTCTAGGGATGGTGGTGCTTCAGAATGGCCACAGTCTAATGACTGGTGGTGCCCCAGCATGGCCACAGTCTAGGGATGGTGGTGCCCCAGCATGGCCTGAGTCTAGTGACTGGTGGTGCCCCAGCATGGCCACAACCTAGTGACTGGTGGTGCCCCAGCATGGCCACAGTTTAGTGGCTGGTAGTGCCCCAGTATGGCCACAGTCTAGTGACTGGTGGTGCCCCAGCATGGCCACAGCCTTGTGACTGGTGCTGCCCCAGCATGGCCACAGCCTAGTGAATGGTGGTGCCCCAGCATGGCCACAGTCTAGTGACTGGTGGTGCCCCAGCATGGCCACAGTTTAGTGACTGGTGGTGCCCCAGCATGGCCACAGCCTAGTGACTGGTGGTGCCCCAGCATGGCCACAGTTTAGTGGCTGGTAGTGCCCCAGCATGGCCACAGTCTAGTGACTGGTGGTGCCCCAGCATGGCCACAGTCTAGTGACTGGTGTTGCCCCAGCATGGCCACAGTCTAGTGAGTGGTGGTGCCCCAGCCTGACCACAGTCTAGTGAGTGGTGGTGCCCCAGCATGGCCACAGACTAGTGACTGGTGGTGCCCCAGCATGGCCACAGTCTAGTGACTGGTGGTGCCCCAGCATGGCCACAGTCTAGTGACTGGTGGTGCCCCAGCATGACCACAGTCTAGTGGCTGGTGGTGCCCCAGCATGCCCACAGTCTAGTGACTGGTGGAGCTCCAGCATGGCCACAGTCTAGTGACTGGTGGTGCTCCAGCATGGCCACAGTCTAGTGACTGGTGGTGCTCCAGCATGGCCACAACCTAGTGACTGGTGGTGCCCCAGCATGGCCACAGCCTAGTGACTGGTGGTGCCCCAGCAAGGCCACAGTCTAGTGACTGGTGGTGCCCCAGCATGGCCACAGTCTAGTGACTGGTGGTGCCCCAGCATGGCCAGAGTCTAGTGACAGGTGGTGCCCCAGCATGGCCATAGTCTAGTGAATGGTGGTGCCCCAGCATGGCCACAGTCTAGTGACAGGTGGTGCCCCAGCATGGCCACAGTCTAGTGACTCATGGTGCCCCAGCATGGCCACAGTCTAGTGACTGGTGGTGCCCCAGCATGGCCACAGTCTAGTGAGTGGTGTTGCCCCAGCATGGCCATAGTCTAGTGACTGGTGGTGCCCCAGCATGGCCACATTCTAGTGACTGGTGGTGCCCCAGAATGGCTACAGTCTAGTGACTGGTGGTGCCCCAGCATGGCCACATTCTAGTGACTGGTGGTGCCCCAGCATGGCCACAGTCTAGTGACTGGTGGTGCTCCAGAATGGCCACAGTCTAGTGACTGGTGGTGCCCCAGCATGGCCACAGTCTAGTGACTGGTGGTGCCCCAGCATGGCCACAGTCTAGTGACTGGTGGTGCTCCAGAATGGCCACAGTCTAGTGACTTGTGGTGCCCCAGCATGGCCACAGTCTAGTGACTGGTGGTGCCCCAGCATGGCCACAGTCTAGTGATTGGTGGTGCCCCAGCATGGCCACAGTCTAGTGGCTGGTGGTACCCCAGCATGGCCACAGTCTAGTGACTGGTGGTGCCCCAGCATGGCCACAGTCTAGTGACTGGTGGTGCCCCAGCATGGCCACAGTCTAGTGACTGGTAGTGCCCCAGCATGGCCACAGTCTAGTGACTGGTGGTGCTCCAGCATGGCCACAGTCTAGTGACTGGTGGTGCCCCAGCATGGCCACAGTCTAGTGACTGGTGGTGCCCCAGCATGGCCACAGTCCAGTGACTGGTGGTGCCCCAGCATGGCCACAGCCTAGTGAGTGGTGGTGCCCCAGCATGGCCACAGTCTAGTGACTGGTGGTGCTCCAGCATGGCCACAGTCTAGTGACTGGTGGTGCCCCAGCATGGCCACAGTCTAGTGACTGGTGGTGCTCCAGCATGGCCACAGTCTAGTGACTGGTGGTGCCCCAGCATGGCCACAGTCTAGTGACTGGTGGTGCCCCAGTATGGCCACAGTCTAGTGACTGGTGGTGCCCCAGCATGGCCACAGTCTAGTGACTGTAATGTGGTGCCCCAGCATGGCCACAGTCTAGTGACTGGTGGTGCCCCAGCATGGCCACAGTCTAGTGACTGTAATGTGGTGCCCCAGCATGGCCACAGTCTAGTGACTGGTGGTGCCCCAGCAAGGCCACAGTCTAGTGAGTGGTGGTGCTCCAGCATGGCCACAGTCTAGTGACTGGTGGTGCTCCAGCATGGCCACAGTCTAGTGACTGGTGGTGCTCCAGCATGGCCACAGTCTAGTGACTGGTGGTGCCCCAGCATGGCCACAGTCTAGTGACTGGTGGTGCTCCAGAATGGCCACAGTCTAGTGACTGTAATGTGGTGCCCCAGCATGGCCACAGTCTAGTGACTGGTGGTGCCCCAGCATGGCCACAGTCTAGTGACTGGTGGTGCCCCAGCATGGCCACAGTCTAGTGACTGGTGGTGCCCCAGCATGGCCACAGTCTAGTGACTGGTGGTGCCCCAGCATGGCCACAGTCTAGTGACTGGTGGTGCTCCAGCATGGCCACAGTCTAGTGACTGGTGGTGCCCCAGCATGGCCACAGTCTAGTGACAGGTGCTGCCCCAGCATGGCCACAGTCTAGTGACAGGTGGTGCCCCAGCATGGCCACAGTCTAGTGACTGGTGGTGCCCCAGCATGGCCACAGCCTAGTGACTGGTGGTGCCCCAGCATGGCCACAGTCTAGTGACTGGTGGTGCCCCAGCATGACCACAGTCTAGTGACTGGTGGTGCCCCAGCATGGCCACAGTCTAGTGACTGGTGGTGCCCCAGCATGGCCACAGTCTAGTGACTGGTGGTGCCCCAGCATGGCCACAGTCTAGCGGCTGGTGGTGCCCCAGCATGGCCACAGTCTAATGACTGGTGGTGTCCCAGCATGACCACAGTCTAGTGACTGGTGGTGCCCCAGCATGACCACAGTCTAGTGACTGAAGCCAGTAAAAGAATAAAAGTATGTGGTGCTCCAGAATGGCCAAAATCTTTTGATTGGTGGTGCTCCAGCATGGCCACAGCCTAGAGACTGGTGCTGCCCCAGCATGGCCACAGTCTAGTGGCTGGTGGTGCCCCAGCATGGCCACAGTCCAAAGCCTGAAACCCAGATTAAAAGAAGGAAAATGCATCTAATTTATAGTCAAAAGGTGACGACAGGAAATGGAGGGTGAAATCTACCGGAAGTGAACTAAGGAGCCGTGTGTGAGATAATGTCCGAACAAATATATTTCCTCTACAATCCCTGTTTCTGACCGGAAGTGGTTGTTTGGGCGTGATCCTTGACCACTGTCCAGTCTGGGCGGAAACACGTGGATAAACAGTTTGGTTGTAGGGTCGGGCTTATCTGAATTGTGATGGCGTTGGTAGAGGGGTGGGGTGGGGGTGGGGGTAGGTAGAGAGAGAGGTAGGTAGATATATAGAGAGAGGGAGTAGATAGATGGAGAGAGAGAGAGAGAGAGAAGTAGATAGAGAGAAGTAGATAGATATATAGAGAGAGAGAGTAGATAGATGGATAGAGAGAGAGAGAGAGAGAGAGAGAGAGAGAGAGAGAGAGAAATAGATAGATAGACAGATAGATAGAGAGAGAGAGAGAAGTAGATAGAGAGAAGTAGATAGATAGAGAGAGAGATAGAGACAGAGAGAAGTAGTTAGAGAGAGGGGTAGGTAGATAGATAGAGAGATAGAGGTAGATAGAGAGAAGTAGATAGATAGATAGAGAGAGAGAGCGAGAGAGAGAGAGAGAAGTAGTTATATATATATAGAG
>CAXHJY010000860.1:167500-170000 GCA_964016885.1 Eledone cirrhosa
ACCAACCAACCATCCAACCAACCAACCGTCCAACCGACCAACCAACCAACCATCCAACCAACCAACCAAACAACCATCCAACCATCCAACCAACCAACCAACCAATCATCCAACCAACCAGTCATCCATCTAACCAACCAACCAACCAACCAACCAACCAACCAGTCAACCAACCAACCAACCAACCAACCGACAAACCATGCAACCAACCATCCAACCATCCAACCAACCATCCAACCGACAAACCATCCAACCAACCAAACATCCAACCAACCAACCGACCGACCAACCAACCAACCAACCAACCAACCAACCAACCAACCAACCAACCAACCAACCAACCAACCAACCAACCAACCAACCAACCAGTCAACCAACCAACCAACCAAACAACCGACCAACCAACAAACCAACCGACCAATCAACCAGTCAACCATCCAACCATCCAACCATCCAACCAACCAACCAAACGACCAACCAACCAACCGACCAACCGACCAACCAACCAGTCAACCATCCAACCATCCAACCAACCAACCAAACAAACAACCAACCAACCGACCAACCAACCAACCGACCAACCGACCAACCAACCATCCAACCATCCAACCAACCAACCAACCAAACAACCAACCAACCAACCAACCAACCAGCCAACCAACTAACCATCCAACCAACCAACCGACAAACCATCCAACCAACCAACCAACCAACCAACCAACCAACCAACCAACCGACAAACCATCCATCCAACCAACCAACCAACCAACCAACCAGCCAACCAACCAACCAACCAACCAACCAACCGACCAACCAACCAGTCAACCATCCAACCATCCAACCAACCAACCAAACAACCAACCAACCAACCAACCGACCAACCAACCATCCAACCATCCAACCAACCAACCAAACAACCAACCAACCAACCAACCAACCGACCAACCAACCAGTCAACCATCCAACCATCCAACCATCCAACCAACCAACCGACAAACCATTCAACCAACCAACCAACCATCCAACCAACCGACCGACCGGACAACCAACCAACCGACAAACCATCCAACCAAGCATCCAAGCATCCAACCAACCAACCAACCAGTCAGTCAACCAACCAACCAAACAACCAGTCAACCAACCAACCAACCAACCAACCAACCAACCAACCAGTCAACCAACCAACCAACCAAGCAACCAACCAACCAACCAAGCAACCAACCAACCAACCAGTCAACCAACTGACCAACCAGTCAACCAACCAACCATCCAACCAACCAACCGACCAACCAACCAACCAACCGACCAACCAACATGTCAACCATCCAACCATCCAACCAACGAACCAACCGGCCAACCAACCAACCAACCAACCAACCAACCAGTCAACCAACCAACCAACCAAACAACCAAACAACCATCCAACCAACCAAGCAACCAACCAACCAGTCAACCATCCAACCATCCAACCAACCAACCAAACAACCAGTCAACCAACCAACCAACCAACCAACCAACCAACCAACCAACCAACCAACCAGTCAACCAACCAACCAACCAACAGACAAACCATCCAACCAACCAACCAACCAACCAAACAACCAGTCAACAAACCAACCAACCAACCAACCAGCCAGCCAACCAACCAACCAAACAGCCAGTCAACCAGCCAGCCAACCAACCAACCAACCAACCGACCAACCAGTCAACCAACCAACCAACCAACCAACCGACCAACCAGTCAACCAACCAACCATCCAACCAGCCATCAGTCATACCATCCAGTATACCAGCCGACCAAAACCAACCAACTTATTGCCCGTAAGCTACTAGCCACGTTCATGTGAATTAAGTTCAAACACACACACACACACACACACACACACACACACACACTCAGACACACACACACACACACACACACAGACACACAAAGGCATACACACATACATACACACAGACACACAGACACAGACACACACAAAGGCATACACAAAAACACACATATATATATATACACACACAAACACAAAGGCACACACACACACATATATACATACACACACACACACACACAAACAAACACACATACAAGTACACACACATACACACATACACACTTACACACAAAGGCATACATACACACACACATACCCACACAGACACACACATACCGACACATACGCACAGACAGACACATACACACATACACACTTACACACAAAGGCATACATACACACACACATACCCACACAGACACACACATACCGACACATACGCACAGACACACACATACACAGACGCGCGCACACACACATACACACAAAGGCACACATACACAGACACACACACACACACAAAGGCATACATACATACAGACACACACAAACACTCCCCCCCCACCCACACCCACACAGACACACACACACACATATATACCAACACATACACACAAAGGCATACATACACACACACACAAAGGCACACATACATACAGACA
>CAXHJY010000860.1:175000-182500 GCA_964016885.1 Eledone cirrhosa
AGTACTGTCTATAATTTACAGGTATATACAGTCACATCTCTCAGGTAAGTACTGTCTATAATTTACAGGTATATACTCAGAGCAGGTATATACAGTCACATCTCTCAGGTAAGTACTGTCTTTAATTTACAGGTATATACTCAGAGCAGGTATATACAGTCACATCTCTCAGGTAAGTACTGTCTATAATTTACAGGTATATACTCAGAGCAGATATATACAGTCAGGTCTCTCAGGTAAGTACTGTCTATAATTTACAGGTATATACTCAGAGCAGGTATATACAGTCACATCTCTCAGGTAAGTAGTGTCTATAATTTACAGGTATATACAGTCACATCTCTCAGGTAAGCACTGTCTATAATTTACAGGTATATACTCAGAGCAGGTATATACAGTCAGGTCTCTCAGGTAAGCACTGTCTATAATTTACAGGTATATACTCAGAGCAGGTATATACAGTCACATCTCTCAGGTAAGTACTGTCTATAATTTACAGGTATATACTCAGAGCAGGTATATACAGTCACATCTCTCAGGTAAGTAGTGTCTATAATTTACAGGTATATACAGTCAGATCTCTCAGGTAAGCAGTGTCTATAATTTACAGGTATATACTCAGAGCAGGTATATACAGTCACATCTCTCAGGTAAGTACTGTCTATAATTTACAGGTATATACAGTCAGATCTCTCAGGTAAGTAGTGTCTATAATTTACAGGTATATACTCAGAGCAGGTATATACAGTCACATCTCTCAGGTAAGTACTGTCTATAATTTACAGGTATATACTCAGAGCAGGTATATACACTCACATCTCTCAGGTAAGTACTGTCTATAATTTACAGGTATATACTCAGAGCAGGTATATACACTCACATCTCTCAGGTAAGTAGTGTCTATAATTTACAGGTATATACTCAGAGCAGGTATATACAGTCACATCTCTCAGGTAAGTACTGTCTATAATTTACAGGTATATACAGTCACATCTCTCAGGTAAGTACTGTCTATAATTTACAGGTATATACTCAGAGCAGGTATATACAGTCACATCTCTCAGGTAAGTACTGTCTATAATTTACAGGTATATACTCAGAGCAGGTATATACACTCACATCTCTCAGGTAAGTACTGTCTATAATTTACAGGTATATACAGTCACATCTCTCAGGTAAGTAGTGTCTATAATTTACAGGTATATACAGTCACATCTCTCAGGTAAGTACTGTCTATAATTTACAGGTATATACTCAGAGCAGGTATATACAGTCACATCTCTCAGGTAAGTAGTGTCTATAATTTACAGGTATATACTCAGGGCAGGTATATACAGTCACATCTCTCAGGTAAGTAGTGTCTATAATTTACAGGTATATACTCAGAGCAGGTATATACAGTCACATCTCTCAGGTAAGTAGTGTCTATAATTTACAGGTATATACAGTCACATCTCTCAGGTAAGTAGTGTCTATAATTTACAGGTATATACAGTCACATCTCTCAGGTAAGTACTGTCTATAATTTACAGGTATATACTCAGAGCAGGTATATACAGTCACATCTCTCAGGTAAGTAGTGTCTATAATTTACAGGTATATACTCAGAGCAGGTATATACACTCACATCTCTCAGGTAAGTACTGTCTATAATTTACAGGTATATACTCAGGGCAGGTATATACAGTCACATCTCTCAGGTAACCAGTGTCTATAATTTACAGGTATATACTCAGAGCAGGTATATACAGTCAGGTCTCTCAGGTAAGTAGTGTCTATAATTTACAGGTATATACTCAGAGCAGGTATATACAGTCACATCTCTCAGGTAAGTACTGTCTATAATTTACAGGTATATACTCAGAGCAGGTATATACAGTCAGTCCTCTCAGGTAAGTACTGTCTATAATTTACAGGTATATACTCAGAGCAGGTATATACAGTCACATCTCTCAGGTAAGTACTGTCTATAATTTACAGGTATATACTCAGAGCAGGTATATACAGTCACATCTCTCAGGTAAGTACTGTCTATAATTTACAGGTATATACTCAGGGCAGGTGTATACAGTCAGATCTCTCAGGTAAGTAGTGTCTATAATTTACAGGTATATACTCAGAGCAGGTATATACAGTCAGATCTCTCAGGTAACCAGTGTCTATAATTTACAGGTATATACAGTCACATCTCTCAGGTAAGTACTGTCTATAATTTACAGGTATATACTCAGAGCAGGTATATACAGTCACATCTCTCAGGTAAGTACTGTCTATAATTTACAGGTATATACTCAGAGCAGGTATATACAGTCACATCTCTCAGGTAAGTACTGTCTATAATTTACAGGTATATACTCAGGGCAGGTATATACAGTCACATCTCTCAGGTAAGAAGTGTCTATAATTTACAGGTATATACTCAGAGCAGGTATATACTGTCACATCTCTCAGGTAAGTAGTGTCTATAATTTACAGGTATATACTCAGAGCAGGTATATACAGTCACATCTCTCAGGTAAGTACTGTCTATAATTTACAGGTATATACTCAGAGCAGGTATATACAGTCACATCTCTCAGGTAAGTAGTGTCTATAATTTACAGGTATATACTCAGAGCAGGTATATACAGTCACATCTCTCAGGTAAGTAGTCTATAATTTACAGGTATATACTCAGAGCAGGTATATACACTCACATCTCTCAGGTAAGTACTGTCTATAATTTACAGGTATATACTCAGAGCAGGTATATACAGTCACATCTCTCAGGTAAGTACTGTCTATAATTTACAGGTATATACAGTCACATCTCTCAGGTAAGTAGTGTCTATAATTTACAGGTATATACTAAGAGAAGGTATATACAGTCACATCTCTCAGGTAAGTACTGTCTATAATTTACAGGTATATACTCAGAGCAGGTATATACAGTCACATCTCTCAGGTAAGTAGTGTCTATAATTTACAGGTATATACTAAGAGAAGGTATATACAGTCACATCTCTCAGGTAAGTACTGTCTATAATTTACAGGTATATACTCAGAGCAGGTATATACAGTCACATCTCTCAGGTAAGCACTGTCTATAATTTACAGGTATATACTCAGAGCAGGTATATACAGTCACATCTCTCAGGTAAGCACTGTCTTTAATATACAGGTATATACTCAGAGCAGGTATATACAGTCAGATATCTCAGGTAAGCAGTGTCTATAATTTACAGGTATATACAGTCACATCTCTCAGGTAAGCACTGTCTATAATTTACAGGTATATACTCAGAGCAGGTATATACAGTCACATCTCTCAGGTAAGCACTGTCTTTAATATACAGGTATATACACAGAGCAGGTATATACAGTCACATCTCTCAGGTAAGCACTGTCTATAATTTACAGGTATATACTCAGAGCAGGTATATACAGTCACATCTCTCAGGTAAGTACTGTCTATAATTTACAGGTATATACTCAGAGCAGGTATATACAGTCACATCTCTCAGGTAAGCACTGTCTTTAATATACAGGTATATACACAGAGCAGGTATATACAGTCACATCTCTCAGGTAAGCACTGTCTATAATTTACAGGTATATACAGTCAAGTCACTCAGGTAAGTACTGTCTATAATTTACAGGTATATACACAGAGCAGGTATATACACTCACATCTCTCAGGTAAGCAGTGTCTATAATTTACAGGTATATACAGTCACATCTCTCAGGTAAGTACTGTCTATAATTTACAGGTATATACACAGAGCAGGTATATACACTCACATCTCTCAGGTAAGCAGTGTCTATAATTTACAGGTATATACTCAGAGCAGGTATATACAGTCACATCTCTCAGGTAAGTACTGTCTATAATTTACAGGTATATACTCAGAGCAGGTATATACAGTCACATCTCTCAGGTAAGTAGTGTCTATAATTTACAGGTATATACTCAGAGCAGGTATATACAGTCACATCTCTCAGGTAAGTAGTGTCTATAATTTACAGGTATATACTCAGAGCAGGTATATACCGTCACATCTCTCAGGTAAGTAGTCTATAATTTACAGGTATATACTCAGAGCAGGTATATACAGTCACATCTCTCAGGTAAGTAGTGTCTATAATTTACAGGTATATACTCAGAGCAGGTATATACAGTCAGTCCTCTCAGGTAAGTACTGTCTATAATTTACAGGTATATACTCAGAGCAGGTATATACAGTCACATCTCTCAGGTAAGTACTGTCTATAATTTACAGGTATATACTCAGAGCAGGTATATACAGTCACATCTCTCAGGTAAGTAGTGTCTATAATTTACAGGTATATACTCAGAGCAGGTATATACAGTCACATCTCTCAGGTAAGCACTGTCTATAATTTACAGGTATATACTCAGAGCAGGTATATACAGTCACATCTCTCAGGTAAGTACTGTCTATAATTTACAGGTATATACAGTCAAGTCACTCAGGTAACCGCAGTCCGTCAATCTACAGGCATATATTTGTTTATACTTTTGGCACAAGGCCCGCAAAACCCAAGTGTATTACTGGTACTTTATTTTATCGACCCCGTAAGGATGAAAGACAAAGTTAACCTCGGCGGGATTTGAACTCAGAATGGCAAGGGCCGTAACTCTATACGTCAAAGCATGGCATCCCTCTGTATATACTATAAGCAAGTATATACACTCAGTCCTCTCAGGTAAACACTGTCTCCCTGTCACCTGCCAATCTACAGGTATATACTATAAGCAAGTATATACACTCAGTCCTCTCAGGTAAACATTGGCTCCCTGTCACCTGCCAATCTACAGGTATATACTATAAGCAAGTATATACACTCAATCTTCTCAGGTAAACATTGTCTCCCTGTCACCTGCCAATCTACAGGTATATACTATAAGCAAGTATATACACCCAGTCCTCTCAGGTAAACATTGTCTCCCTGTCACCTGCCAATCTACAGGTATATACTATAAGCAAGTATATACACCCAGTCCTCTCAGGTAAACATTGTCTCCCTGTCACCTGCCAATCTACAGGTATATACTATAAGCAAGTATATACACTCAGTCCTCTCAGGTAAACATTGTCTCCCTGTCACCTGCCAATCTACAGGTATATACTATAAGCAAGTATATACACTCTGTCCTCTCAGGTAAACAATGTCTCCCTGTCACCCGCCAATCTACAGGTATATACTATAAGCAAGTATATACACTCAATCTTCTCAGGTAAACATTGTCTCCCTGTCACCTGCCAATCTACAGGTATATACTATAAGCAAGTATATACACTCAGTCCTCTCAGGTAAGTAATGTCTCCCTGTCACTTGCCAATCTACAGGTATATACTATAAGCAAGTATATACACTCAGTCCTCTCAGGTAAGTAATGTCTCCCTGTCACCTGCCAATCTACAGGTATATACTATAAGCAAGTATATACACTCAGTGCTCTCAGGTAAGTAATGTCTCCCTGTCACCTGCCAATCTACAGGTATATACTATAAGCAAGTATATACACTCAGTCCTCTCAGGTAAACACTGTCTCCCTGTCACCTGCCAATCTACAGGTATATACTATAAGCAAGTATATACACCCAGTCTTCTCAGGTAAACATTGTCTCCCTGTCACCTGCCAATCTACAGGTATATACTATAAGCAAGTATATACACCCAGTCTTCTCAGGTAAACATTGTCTCCCTGTCAACTGCCAATCTACAGGTATATACTATAAGCAAGTATATACACTCAGTCCTCTCAGGTAAACACTGTCTCCCTGTCACCTGCCAATCTACAGGTATATACTATAAGCAAGTATATACACTCAGTCCTCTCAGGTAAACATTGTCTCCCTGTCACCTGCCAATCTACAGGTATATACTATAAGCAAGTATATACACCCAGTCTTCTCAGGTAAACAATGTCTCCCTGTCACCTGCCAATCTACAGGTATATACTATAAGCAAGTATATACACCCAGTCTTCTCAGGTAAACAATGTCTCCCTGTCACCTGCCAATCTACAGGTATATACTATAAGCAAGTATATACACTCAGTCCTCTCAGGTAAACACTGTCTCCCTGTCACCCGCCAATCTACAGGTATATACTATAAGCAAGTATATACACTCAGTCCTCTCAGGTAAACACTGTCTCCCTGTCACCTGCCAATCTACAGGTATATACTATAAGCAAGTATATACACCCAGTCTTCTCAGGTAAACAATGTCTCCCTGTCACCTGCCAATCTACAGGTATATACTATAAGCAAGTATATACACCCAGTCTTCTCAGGTAAACAATGTCTCCCTGTCACCTGCCAATCTACAGGTATATACTATAAGCAAGTATATACACTCAGTCCTCTCAGGTAAACACTGTCTCCCTGTCACCCGCCAATCTACAGGTATATACTATAAGCAAGTATATACACTCAGTCCTCTCAGGTAAACACTGTCTCCCTGTCACCTGCCAATCTACAGGTATATACTATAAGCAAGTATATACACTCAGTCCTCTCAGGTAAACATTGTCTCCCTGTCACCTGCCAATCTACAGGTATATACTATAAGCAAGTATATACACTCAGTCCTCTCAGGTAAACAATGTCTCCCTGTCACCTGCCAATCTACAGGTATATACTATAAGCAAGTATATACACTCAGTCCTCTCAGGTAAACACTGTCTCCCTGTCACCTGCCAATCTACAGGTATATACCATAAGCAAGTATATACACCCAGTCCTCTCAGGTAAGTAATGTCTCCCTGTCACCTGCCAATCTACAGGTATATACTATAAGCAAGTATATACACCCAGTCCTCTCAGGTAAGTAATGTCTCCCTGTCACCCCCCAATCTACAGGTATATACTATAAGCAAGTATATACACTCAGTCTTCTCAGGTAAACACTGTCTCCCTGTCACCTGCCAATCTACAGGTATATACTATAAGCAAGTATATACACCCAGTCCTCTCAGGTAAGTAATGTCTCCCTGTCACCTGCCAATCTACAGGTATATACTATAAGCAAGTATATACACTCAGTCTTCTCAGGTAAACACTGTCTCCCTGTCACCTGCCAATCTACAGGTATATACTATAAGCAGGTATATACACTCAGTCCTCTCAGGTAAACATTGTCTCCCTGTCACCTGCCAATCTACAGGTATATACTATAAGCAAGTATATACACCCAGTCCTCTCAGGTAAACATTGTCTCCCTGTCACCTGCCAATCTACAGGTATATACTATAAGCAAGTATATACACTCAGTCCTCTCAGGTAAACAATGTCTCCCTGTCACCTGCCAATCTACAGGTATATACTATAAGCAAGTATATACACTCAGTCCTCTCAGGTAAACAATGTCTCCCTGTCACCTGCCAATCTACAGGTATATACTATAAGCAAGTATATACACTCAGTCTTCTCAGGTAAACAATGTCTCCCTGTCACCTGCCAATCTACAGGTATATACTATAAGCAAGTAT
>CAXHJY010000860.1:187500-190000 GCA_964016885.1 Eledone cirrhosa
ATATATATATATATGTTTATATAGTTATATATGTATATGTATAAGTATATATGTATATATATATAGTTATGTAATAAACAATATAAGATAATTAATTCATTTACCAGTGGTTTCTTGAAAACAGATATTTATGTATGTCTTCAAGAAACCACTGGTAAATGAATTAATTATCTTATGTTGTTTATTACATAACTAAAAAGCTCTGTAGCCTACACAGAGCACTCACTTCTCCTTTACCTTTCCTACGGAAATATTTCATTTATATATATATATATATTGAGTATATGTTGGTTGTATACCAACACCTCAGTATGCAGGCTGGAGCACTCGACGAAGTGCGCAGGTTGGTTTGGTTATTCCGGAGTAATGTTGGGCATATCAGAGTATTGACAAGGTTATACACCTCAACAACATATTACTTGTCTATGCCACACTAATTCGGACTGCCTGAAGAGGTCACAGCCAAAGATGGCTGTCACTGAAATATATATAGCAGTAATAAACGAAGCTAAATTTTAAACATTTGACTTTTTATTTTACTTTATTTTATATATATATATATATAACGAAGGCAATGTGGTAAGGTACCAGGTGGACCATAATGCACCAAAGTACTCAATACTTAGGGTAGTAGAGTGGGTAATAGGAACGAGTAGGACCCCGACGGCTGAGCTCAAGCCGTTTCGACGGCTAATTCTGGACTCAAAATTTTTTTAGTCCAGAATTAGCCGTCGAAACGGCTTGAGCTCAGCCGTCGGGGTCCTACTCGTTCCTATATATATATATATATATATATATATATATATATATACATATATGTATGTATGTACAACAAAGGAATTGTGGTAAGGAATCAAATGGACAATAACGCACCAGAGTACTCAATACTTAGGGTAGTAGAGTGGAAAATAGGAAAAAGTAAGACCCCTGTCAGAGCTCAAGCCGTTTCGACGGCTATTTCGTGACTAAATTAGAATTTTTAGCCTGGTGAATAAATAGCCGAACTTGTCAAGGGGGTACTTCCTTATATGGGAAGATTGTAGTTGTCAAGAGGATTGGTTAACATTTGTTATAAACACAAATAACTCTATCATGGCATTTGGTGGGAGGTAGGGGTGGCTGAACTTGCCTGTAGAACAATAGGGGAGTGAGTGAAGTGGTCTAGAGTGGAGCGGACAAGCGGGGTCTTACTTTTTCCTATATATATATATATATATATATATATATATATATATATATATATATATATATATATATATATATATATATATATTGGTAAACGGAATATATACATATCTAAGGCGGGTAAAATTCCCGAGATCCATGGACGAGTTCACTCCAGCGGTCTCTGTCCCTTATTATCGCTGCCATGTCCTGCGTCTCCAACAGACCAGTGTCTGTCCTTAGGGCATCAACATACGTTAACCTTGGTCTTCCTCTTCTAGTGTGTCCATGTAGGGTTATATATATATATATCTACTCCCCTACACACCCTTGGAACTCTCTTACCACACACTTTTCACCTGAAGAAGGGCTTATGCCCGAAACGTCGTTCCCCACCACCACCCTACTCTCAAGAGCGTGAAACTAATAAAGCTTTGTTCGTACTGCCTCTCTGTTTTGTTCCCGTTCAATTTTTTATTATATATATATATATATATATATATATATATATATATATATATATATATATATAAAGATTTGAATGGATACAGTTTAGTTGAAAGGAATTTATTGACACGTGTTTCTATAACAGTTACATAACCTAAAACAGATGCTATCTACAAACTTTTAGTTATGCAGACATTCAATATTTCAATGTTATTATTTACTGTCATTTCATCAGAATAATATTACTGAGGACCTCAGTAATATATATATATATATATATATGATAAAAAAGAAAATGTCGCTCTACATGGCTGAATACAATAAATGTAATATGAGTTTTTCGAAAATTAATAATTGTTTCTACTTTTGGCACAAGGCCAGCAATTACTCCAGTACATTACTGGTACTTTATTTTATCGACCCCGTAAGGATGAAAGGCAAAGTTAACCTCGGCGTGATTTGAACTCAGATTTGAACTCAGATTTGAACTCAGATTTGAACTTAGATTTGAACTCAGACCATAAAGGGCCGTAACTCTTTGCTGCAAAGCATGGCGTCCGACCCTCTACCGTTACTGCCAATCCACCTTTTCGATTATTAATAATAACATTCGATTCGAATGAAGTGTTCATTCTAAGACATGGCTTTAAAATTGAGGCGTGTTTGCAAGTGACAGGTAGACTAGAGATACAGGTGATGTATATATATATAGTGTATATATATATATAATGGGTATATATATATATATATAATGTGTATATATATATATATAATGAGTATATATATATATATATATAATGTGTATATATATATATAATGTGTGTATATATATATATATATATAATGTATATATATATATATATATATATATATATATATATATATATAT
>CAXHJY010000860.1:192500-195000 GCA_964016885.1 Eledone cirrhosa
ATATATATATATATATTGTATATAATATATATATATATATATAATATATATATATATATTGTATATAATATATATATATATATATTGTATATAATATATATATATATTGTATATAGTATATATATATATATATATATATATTATATACAATATATATATATATATTATATACAATATATATATATATATTATATACAATATATATATATATATATTATATACAATATATATATATATATAGTGTATATAATATATATATATATATATATATATATATATATATATATATATAGTGTATATATATATATATATATATATTGTGTATAAATATATATATATATATATATATATAGTGTATATATATATATATATATATAGTGTATATATATATATATATATATATATAGTGTATATATATAGTGTATATATATATATATATATATATATATATATAGTGTATATATATAGTGTATATATATATATAAATAATTGTTTCTACTTTTGGCACAAGGCCAGCAATTACCCAATAGATTACTGGTACTTTATTTTATCGACCCTATAATGATGAAAGGCAAAGTTAACCTCGGCGGGATTTGAACTCAGAATGGCAAGAGCCGTAACTCTATACGTGAAAGCATGGCGTCCGACGCTCTACCGATACTGCCAATATAAATAATGAATAATAACAGGTAGACATCATAAAAATGTAGTTTATTCTGTGTGCTTGTGGGAATTTACATAGCCAACATACTACATAGTAAGTTTAGTAATCTACAGGGGGGAATATACAGAGATGACGGGCTCTTATTAGTTAATAACTTAAATAACCAAAATCTTGAAAGGCTACGGAAAAATATTAGAAAAATCTTTTAGTGAACTGGGTCTAAAAATAACGTACGAATACAATCTTAAAGTAGTAAATTTTCTAGACGTAACTCTTAATTTAAATACGGGACTGATACGACCCTTCCACAAGATAAATGAGAACCTTACCTATATCAATTTTAACTCAAACCACCCACTTTCCATGATCAAATCGGTTCCCCGTATTATTTCTCTTAGAATCTCTCGCCTATCGTCTGACTCTGTGATGTTCAGCGAACACGCTGAATACTATAATAATGCATTAAGGAATGCCGACCACCGGGATACAATAGAATACATTGATAAGAATCTCCATAACACACATAGCTCTACACGAAATCAAGGAATACGTAACCGGGGTACTGAAATACAAGCGCACACACGCAGTACAACTAGACATACTAATAATAGAAAATCATCACCAAATAAATCACGTTGTAGAAAGTATATCTGGTATAATCCTATTTTTAATGCTTCGATTAGTACAAAACTATCTCTTTCATTCTTTAAGTTAATCAACAAGCATTTCCCTAGTTCCCATAAATACAGTAAAATTCTGAACTCTAAGACTATTAAGCTATCATACTCCACCGCACCAAACCTTGAAGCATACATAACAAAACTTAACTTGAAGCAATTAAACAACACTACAAAATAAAATATTTTGATAACAGATGAGCATAACGTGATATCGGCCTCCCAACCACCAAATGGGAGACAGATATTACACAACCCACCTGTACTGCTATCACAACCTATCCATGGTGTACCCGCTACCCACAACAAAAACTGTAACTGCCACTTACCTGAAAGATGTCCATTAAAGAATAAATGCCTAAAGTCCAACATTGTTTATCAATGCACTGTTGAATCGAACGACCAGAAATGGTATTACATCGGGTCTACCACTACCTCGTTTAAATCTCGCTGGTACCGTCATCGATTCTCAATTAAACATCCTGATCACCGTTTTGTGACCACGCTCGCCAACAAGACCTGGCAACTCCGTGAACGCAACCAACAGTTCACCTTGAAATGGGATATACTTTCCAGTGCTAGTGCATATCGGAGTGGATTGAAGTACTGTAGGTTATGTAACCTTGAACTATTTTACATCTTTAAAATCCAAAAAATAAATTACTAAATGATAGAATCGAACGATCATTATACTGCAACCACAAACTGAAAGCTAAATTCTCTAACTATAAAATAACTTAACATTCGAACCCGTAACTATAGCATTGCTTTCTAGCTAACCACTTTCTCTTCCCCCACACTACAAGACAATACCCTGCTTATCACTATGAATGGGAACTCAGTACAATTCGTAGATTACTACTATGAACCCAATGTTCAACCACCCCATAGCTTTCGTCTGTCCCCTCTCTATCTCTCCCTCTCTATCCATTCCACTCTCTCTCTCTCTCTCGCCCTAGGCCTACCTCCCTCCCTCTCCACATCTATGAACCTGCCCTCTGTGGCAATAAATAATTTCAACCTTGACTATCAACGCATCGCTTAAGGTGGTCGCTTTAAGAGTAACCAGTATAATAAAACCCCTACCACAACATTTTGATTAAGATATCTACAAACCACTCTCTCCCATTTCTCCAACCCTTGCATATCATTCTCTCTC
>CAXHJY010000860.1:215000-217500 GCA_964016885.1 Eledone cirrhosa
TAAGTAAGTTAATTTTTTATTTTTAAAATTTTCTTATTTTACGTCTTTCATATATATATATATAAATATATATATATATATATATATATATATATATAATGGCTGAATATATATATATATATATATATATATATATATATATATATATAGAGAGAGAGAGAGAGAGAGAGAGAGAGAGAATTTGAGAGATTGCTTCGAAATCATTAGACGTATCTGAGAAACTTGCGAATCCAGAGTCAGGTTCGATCCACACACAGATCGAACCTCAAGCTGTAATACGTAATAAATTGTGTTTCGATGCATCACTGATTCTTTGTTTTCTATATCATCACACTCTACCCCGAAGGATCATAGAGTGCTCAACCGGCATACCGCCTATGGCCGCATCCTAGCAACCATATTGTATATATATATATATATATATATATATATATATATACATATATATATATATATATATATATATATATATATATACATATATATATATATATATATATATATATACATACATATATATATATATATATATGTAGGAGGTGAGTTTTATTGTAGTACAATAAAGCAATGCAGATATCGGATAAGAAGCACTCTACAGTTTGTAGGACTGGAGTATACATAATATATAAGAACAAAAGATGGTTAAAAGAGTTCCATGTATTTTATTATGCGAATTTCAAAAACAAACATCATCATGAATAATATTTGTGTTTTCATCAGATAAAACAGGAGAACATGATATGAAGGTTAAAAAACACTTGTGGATAGTGCAGTTATGTTGATTTAAAACTGTCATATTTAAAACTGTTATATGATTTAAACTGTTATATGATTTAAACTGTTATATGATTTAAACTGTTATATGATTTAAACTGTTATATGATTTAAAACTGTTATATGTTATATGTTGATTTAAAACTGCACTATCCACAAGTGTTTTTTAGCCTTCATATCATATCCTCCTGTTTTATCTGATGAAAACACAAATATTATTGCATGATGATGTTTGTTTTTGAAATGCGCATAATAAAATACATGGAACTCCTTTAACCATCTTTTGATCTTATATTATATATATATATATATATATATATATATATACAGAGAGAGAGAGAGAGCACTAAACACAATAGTAAAACATAACTGCAATGTGTGTTTACAACTTCTTAACAATATATATATATATATACTTTTTTTTATTTAGGATCGATCGACTTTCGTCAAATCAGACCGAGGAAACAATGTTTCCGTTGGTCTTTCCAGTTGCTAATACTCTCTATCGGTCGCAACTCCAGGTAGAAGGAGCAACGTGAAATAAAGTGTCTTGTTCAAAGATATAACGTATCTCCCGGTCCAGGAATCGAACTTACAACCTCAAGACCGTGAATCCAATTCTCTAACCACTCAGCCACACTATATATATATAGACACACACACACCACACACACACACACATATATATATATTGTTATACTAGGGGAGGGTCATATTTGTGTAATAATATTGCCAGAATTAATAACAGAACACACTCACTGTTTGGTTGGTTATATATATATATTACTACCTTGATTAAATCTTAACCATTTACCATCTCAGGGAATGTCATGTATCATTATATCTTGTCTGATGAGGACGTACTGTTGTACATCCGAAATATGTATAATAAAATGTAATTGATCAAAAGAACATCTATTTTATTAATATTTATATTCTAATATATATATATATATATATATATATATATATATATATATATATATAGATATATAGATAGATAGATAGATAGATAAATATACACGGGTGTGTATGATTGTGTATAGAAGATTATATTAATAAGAGGAATTCCAACTTTGTCTGATTTACTCGTTTTATTTACAATCCTTTAAAATTTATAATGATATTAGAATGAAATAGTATGGTAGAATATTAAATGTTAAGTGTTAATCGAAAAAGTACTTTCATGCTTTCGCAATCTTCAGGTTCATAATGTGTGGTGACAGTCAAGTTGAAAATTGCAAACTTGACTGTCACCACATATCATGAACCTGAAGATTGCGAAAGCATGAAAGTACTTGTTCAATTAACACTAAACATTTAATATTCTATCATACTATTTCATTATAACACCATTATATATTTTAAAGGATTGTAAATAAAACGAGTAAATCAGACAAAGTTGGAATTCCTCTTATTAATATATATATATATATATATATATATATATATATATATATATATATATATAGTGTCTTAATGGCAGAGAGGGAGGAAAATACGGCAAACGGTTTTCTTCAGCAGACGATGTAGGTTTTTCGAAAGCAGACGTTAAACCTGCTGCTGCCTCGCTTAACATTTGCTGGGGAATGGCGTGAATGTTTCCGAGGTAGAGAACGGACAATTAAAACTGCCTGGGTTATGTAACCTTCGGCGGTTCATACTCTTTACTAATCTACACAGCTCCCACGCCACCACGTCTCCCACGCCACCACATCTCCGCACC
>CAXHJY010000860.1:225000-227500 GCA_964016885.1 Eledone cirrhosa
TATCTAATGGATAGTATGGTAGTTAGTATTAGTTGCTATCAGACATAGTATATCTAGGACAACATTATCTAATGGATAGTATAGTAGTTAGTATTAGTGGCTATCAGACATAGTATATCTAGGACTACATTATCTAATGTACAGTATGGTAGTTAGTATTAGTGACTATCAGACATAGTGTATCTAGAACTACATTATCTAATGTATAGTATGGTAGTTAGTATTAGTGGCTATCAGACATAGTATATCTAGGACTACATTATCTAATGTACAGTATAGTAGTTAGTATTAGTAGCTATCAGACATAGTGTATCTAGGACTACATTATCCAATGTACAGTTCTTCTTGTCCTCTCCACAAAAGTGTCAGCTACAAAGCTAGGCTAGATGTGGTCCTGCCACAGCTGAACATATTGCTGTCCTTTCACATTAAACTCTGCCAAGTCCAATGCTGTACAGGGGTGTTCAGGTAGGGGGCATATCAGGAGTGGCTGCGTAGTCTGTGCTTCACTGCCGCAGTCACACACAATGTCCTTATCCTTTAGAGTAAAGCCACTATATATACACACTATATATAATATACCACACTATATATATATACATCACACTATATATATATATATATATATACAACATTGGCAGTATCAGTAGAGAGTCGGACGCCATGCTTTCCAGCATAGTTACGTCCCTTTACGATCTGAGTTCAAATCCCGCCGAGGTTGACTTTGCCTTCCATCCTTACGGGGTCGATAAAATAAAGTACCAGTAATGCACTGGGTATTTGCTGGCCTTGTGCCTAGAGTAGAAACAATTATTATCATTATTATTACTTAGCAGCATAGAGTTACGGCCCTCTACGGTCTGAGTTCAAATCCCGCCGTGGTTAACTTTGCCTTTCATCCTTACGGGGTCGATAAAATAAAGTACCAGTAATGCACTGGGTAATTGCTGGCCTTGTGCCTAAAGTAGAAACAATTATTACAGGGTTGATAAAATAAAGTACCAGTAATGCACTGGGGGTAATTGCTGGCCTTGTGCCTAACGTAGAAACAATTATTACAGGGTTGATAAAATAAAGTACCAGTAATGCACTGGGGTAATTGCTGGCCTTGTGCCTAACGCAGAAACAATTATTACAGGGTTGATAAAATAAAGTACCAGTAATGCACTGGGAAATTGCTGGCCTTGTGCCTAAAGTAGAAACAATTATTACAGGGTTGATAAAATAAAGTACCAGTAATGCACTGGGTAATTGCTGGCCTTGTGCCTAAAGTAGAAACAATTATTACAGGGTTGATAAAATAAAGTACCAGTAATGCACTGGGTAATTGCTGGCCTTGTGCCTAAAGTAGAAGCAATTATTACAGGGTTGATAAAATAAAGTACCAGTAATACACTGGGGTAATTGCTGGCCTTGTGCCTAACGTAGAAACAATTATTACAGGGTTGATAAAATAAAGTACCAGTAATGCACTGGGTATTTGCTGGCCTTGTGCCTAACGTAGAAACAATTATTACAGGGTTGATAAAATAAAGTACCAGTAATGCACTGGGTAATTGCTGGCCTTGTGCCTAAAGTAGAAACAATTATTACAGGGTTGATAAAATAAAGTACCAGTAATACACTGGGGTAATTGCTGGCCTTGTGCCTAACGTAGAAACAATTATTACAGGGTTGATAAAATAAAGTACCAGTAATACACTGGGTAATTGCTGGCCTTGTGCCTAACGTAGAAACAATTATTACAGGGTTAATAAAATAAAGTACCAGTAATGCACTGGGTATTTGCTGGCCTTGTGCCTAACGTAGAAACAATTATTACAGGGTTGATAAAATAAAGTACCAGTAATACACTGGGTAATTGCTGGCCTTGTGCCTAAAGTAGAAACAATTATTACAGGGTTGATAAAATAAAGTACCAGTAATACACTGGGGTAATTGCTGGCCTTGTGCCTAGTGTAGAAACAATTATTATAGGGTTGATAAAATAAAGTACCAGTAATGCACTGGGGTATTGCTGGCCTTGTGCCTAACGTAGAAACAATTATTACAGGGTTGATAAAATAAAGTACCAGTAATACACTGGCGTAATTGCTGGCCTTGTGCCTAACGTAGAAACAACTATATATACAAGAATAAACGAGTCTTCTTGTCCTGTCCACAAGAGTGTCAGCTACAAAGCTTGGCTAGATCTGGTCCTGCTTCAGCCGAACACATTGCTGTCCTTTCTCATTAAACTCTGCCAAGCCCAATGTTGTACAGGGGTGTTCCAGCAGGGGGCATATCAGGAGGGGCGGCGTAGTCTGTGGTTCGAAGCTGCAGTCACACACAATGTCCCCATCCTTCAAATAGCCCCTTTTTGCCAGATTGGCTTTGCACGACCAACACCAGACCTGAGTCTGTCGAGGCATTTCCACGCTGCATGGTTTATATCTGCTCCAGGGGAAGTGCCTCACTCACCTTTAGCTCTAATGGACAGTGCCTCGCTCACCTTTAGCTC
>CAXHJY010000860.1:242858-250358 GCA_964016885.1 Eledone cirrhosa
CAGGGTCTCTCAAATCGATTTCGACGCGGTTATGGCTTTATGAAATAGTTAGAGACTTTGAGAGACCCTATATACATACACTTACCTATTAACGGATGTGTGTTTGAGTATTCAACTGACGAAGGAAGCCTTAATGTAACTTTAAAGCCAAGAGAGTGACACACCATATGAGGTATGTGTATTAATTATTCGTACATACAAACCCCGTTTACAATATGGTTGTATATTTGTCAACTACTAGGGCCATAAGGGCTCCCGTACACACCTACATATATATTGATACATGTATATATGTGTATAGACAAATATGTCATACATACCACTCTCACCAAGCGTGAAACTAATAACATCATGTAACATTTACTCAATTGTTTGTATGTCTATTGTTATTTTGAATGTATGTATGTAATAATATATATATATGGACATATCGTAATAATAATAAATTTGAAGACTAAAATCCAAAGAGGACTCGATAAGGATAAATATATATCAAATATATAAGAATCGTAGAGCAAATATTTATTAAAATAACAGATTAAATGTTAAGCAAAGAATCGCTGCTTGCACACTTAAACTTTAATCTGTTATTTTAATATATATATATATGTATATATATATATATATATATATATATATATATATATATATATATATATATATATATATATATATATATATATATATATATATATATATATATATCAAGTAAGTATGTTTTGAAACAGTGAGCGAGTTTGAATTAGAAAATATATAGCTTTCACCTTATTTTTAACTAAAGGAATTTTAGCTTGATTACGGGGTTCAGAACCCTCAGATAAATGGAAAAAGATGAGTATTGACGTACATATATATATGAAAACAGGGAGAAAGAGACGATTATGAGGAAGAAAAATTTTTTTTTTCATTTTTTTTGTCTCCGTCTCTCTTTTTTCTGGGTTAGAAAATGATTAAATCGAAATGTTTTACTTTGTGTGAAGTGTTAAGGTATTAGTTGATATATTTTTATTTAACAACGGCATTTATTTATCTATTTATATATTTAATTATTGTCTATGACCGGTTTCAGCATTTATATGCATTATCAAATGATAGTGAAATGTATTAGTGTGGTGTCGCACATGTTAAACAGAAGGTGCAGAAAGAATAATGTTATATATAAACAAGGTTTAAGAAGTGAAAAGAAAAAAGAAAAAGGAAAAAAAAAACGTGCATAATGTGGAACGTAAAAAGTTATATATACTGTATATATATATTATTCAAAATGTTAACAAATGAAAAATATTCACATAATCAAAATATATACTTTATTATATACTAGCAGTGGTACCCGGCGTTGCACGGGATAACGTATTGTGAAATATATAACCACATTAGCTAAGCTTAGTATTGCCTCAACCACGGCTGGCAAAGAAGTAAGGGTCTGGTGGTACGTAACTAAGCAACACTGTGGCTTAAAACGCGAGGAAGAAGTTGTGTGCACTTACCAACTGTTTGGGGAATGAGTGTGAGATTTGTCTTGAGCAAGGGTGGCGGAATAACCGGAGCAGCAGACAGCCAGACATACAGACAGATATTATAAGGACGCGTTCTGGACGCAGAGCGAATTGTAGGAAGTGATGTAATGCTGATAGCCAGACATACAGATAGATATTATAAGGGCGCGTTCTGGACGCAGAGAGAATTGTAGGAAGTGACGTAATGCAGACAGCCAGACATACAGACAGATATTATAAGGGCGCGACGTTATATGTATGCATCTATCTAAAAAGAGAAAGACTAAGAATTATAGAGAGAGATCGCTAAATCGCCTAATGCGGTCCCTAGGGCATTGAAAATTTGAAATATTTTTTTGGCTCAGAACACTCCCTGAAACATAAGTATTACATGTGTAAAGTTTGAAAACAGTTGGTTGGGTGGTTCTCTAGTTTTAGGGATACAAACTCACACACACACAGACAGACATCCTCAGTTTTATATATATAGATATTTCAATGGTACTGTGTTGTTTCAGTACTGCCAATACGGGAATTGAATAATCAAGACCGTAGCAGTATGTCATATATCAAATCATATATTTTGTCTGATGACACAACACAGTACCTTTGAAATATATATAATAAAGTATATATTTTGATTATGCGAATATTTTTCAATTGTTAACATTTTGAATAATATTAAAAACTCCAGGAAAACTCACTGTTGAGTGCTTCTAATCTATTGTAAAATTGTTTTCGTTGAGTCATCAACGAACCATACTAATCTTTGGTTATATATATATATATATATATAGGAACCAGTAAGACCCCGACAGCTGAGCTCAAGCCGTTTCGACGGCTAATTCTGGACTAAATGAAAATTTAAATTTAAATGAAAACTAAATTTAAATATAAATTTTCATTTAGTCCAGAATTAGCCGTCGAAACGGCTTGAGCTCAGCCGTCGAAACGGCTTGAGCTCAGCCGTCGGGGTCTTACTGGTTCCTATTACCCACTCTACTACCTCAAGTATTGAGTACTTTGGTGCGTTATGGTCCACCTGGTTCCTTACCACATTTCCTTCGTTATATATATATATATATATATTTGATAAAGAACACAAGAGCGTTTACAACATCAACAGATTTTTATTGGCTTACAATGTTTCTTCCTTACGAAACCGTAGGATTCGTCAGAGCTATAAAAGGGGTTTGATTGGTGTTATGGACTCCACCAACCAAACATTCAAGAACAAAGAGTAAAGAGAGTAAAGAGCAAAAGCAGGGGACGATAAGTCTAATTTTGGTGCGGGAGGGTGGGGTGTGGGTCCTTGTTTACTAGCTGCGGTCATATGCATTCCCGGGAATCGAGTGGTTAGTTGAGCCATAGATGGGGTGGCGTCGATAGTAGGGTGCAGAGGCTACACACACACAAAGGGCATATAATATATATGTAACGGAGGAGAAAGTACATGAGGTAATTAGAAATGGAAAAAGAGTAATAATAATAATCTATAATTAATTGTTTCTACTTTAGGCACAAGACCAGCAATTATCCCAGTGCATTACTGGTACTTTATTTTATCGACCCCGTAAGGATGAAAGGCAAAGTTAACCTCGGCGGGATTTGAACTCAGAATGGCAAGGGCCGTAACTCTATGCGTCAAAGCATGGCGTCCGACCCTCTACCGATACTGCCAATCCACTGCCCGTAACTATAATAATCTATAATAATCTATAATTAATAATGTATAATAAGGCATGGGGAAGATTACACTATAATAAGGTATAAAAGTAAGAATAAGGTAAAATATAAAGGAGGATAATATATATATATATATATATATATATATATATATATATATATTGAGAGTAAGTTAAACAATGTTTCACTTTTTTATTGTTTTTGTTTTGATATGCACTCTATTTTCCTGCTATTAATGTTCTCCCTCTAAGGAAGATTATTGGCAGTATCAGTAGAGAGTCGGACGCCATGCTTTCCAGCATAGTTACGTCCCTTTACGATCTGAGTTCAAATCCCGTCGAAGTTAACTTTGCCTTTCATCCTTACGGGGTCGATAAAATAAAATACCAGTAATGTACTGGGTAATTGCTGGCCTTGTGACAAAAGTAGAAACAATTATTTTTATTATTATTATTGGATTGGCAGTATCGGTAGAGAGTCGGACGCCATGCTTTCCAGCATAGTTACGTCCCTTTACGATCTGAGTTCAAATCCCGCCGATGTTGACTTTGCCTTTCATCCTTACGGGGTCGATAAAATAAAGTACCAGTAATGTACTGGGTAATTGCTGGCCTTGTGCCTAAAGTAGAAACAATTAATTTTATCTCTCGCTCTTTTAAGTTGTGAAATAGATTGGTTCTCTACGCACACAGCTGACACTTTACAGCTCGCTGCTATATCGCTCTATAATGGATAATCGTATTTAAAGTCCGTTAAAGGTTCTTGGCACTACCATTGTTACTATCGCTTACCTCTAGCCATGGGACTTGGAGACATGAACCGAATGCTACCATTCTAGTATACATCGATGTGGACTGCTATTTCTAATAGCCATCTTTTCACCTCTTAATAATTTGTGTGTGAGACACGTTGGCTGAGTGCTTTTGACGGGAACGAAAAGATTGGTTTTCTATTCTCCACCGTATGTTGATGCCCTAAGGACATACACTGGTCTGTTGGAGACGCAGGACATGGCAGCAATGAGGGACAGAGACCGCTGGAGAGAACTCGTAAAGTTTGTAAATCGCTGGAGAGAACTCGTAAAGTTTGTAAATCGATGGCTAGTTGAGGGACAGAGTCGTATTGGGTGCCAGCTGCTAATCGCTTTACCGTGTCGGTTGTCACAAACACTCATGACGGGAATGGGCTAGTGTTTGGATTCTGTCGATCGATTGGTTATTGATTAGGCGATACCCGCTGATGAAGCGGCATAAGCCGATTGTGCATTGTTGCATTGTTGCATAATATATGCAGACGAATGGTGCAGCCGAAACGCAAGAGTGGCAACTATTATAGGCACCCGTTTTACGTGTGTTGTATTGAAGCGAATAACTTTGTGTATACTCTGGGAATGTATCTTACATTGGCCATGGAGTACGCTGAGATACAACTGGTACTGGCATTGATAAATATGCTGGGTCCGTCAACACATCATATATATATATATAGAGAGAGAGAGAGAGAAAGAGAGAGAAAGAGAGAGAAAGAGAGAGAAAGAGAGAGAGATAGCGGAAGAAATTTCGAATGTATATATATATATATATATATATATATATATATATATATATATTTATATAAATATATATATATAAAGGATCGATCGACTTTCGTCAAATCGGACCGAGGAAGCAATGTTTCCGTTGGTCTTTCCAGTTGCTAATACTCTCTATTGGTCGCAACTCCAGGTAGAAGGAGCAACGTGAAATAAAGTGTCTTGCTCAAGGACATAACGCATCGCCCGGTCCAGGAATCGAACTCACAATCTCACGATTGTGAATCCAATTCTCTAACCACTTAGCCACACGCCTTCACACACACACACACACACACACACACATATATATATATATATATATATATATAAACAATTAAGTTAAAGATGTACATCCATATATGTATACTGAAATACTAGTATGTATATGAATACACACACGTATACATATGTAGATGTACCAAGTTTTTTCACTGGTTGCTTTACTGTGAGCACCCAGCTATTCTGTATGTAAACACACAGACAAACCGGTTTTTAGAGTCATACTGGTTTTTGAGGAAACACCTTTCCTCTATTCTCCAGAAAGCCAGACAAGGAATATTGAACTAGTTTCGTTGTTGTTACAACTCATCAGCAATATTTACCTATCTTCCGGCCTCTCTAGAGAATCGTAAAAGCACATATCGTTATATGCTTTTTCTATGAAAATTAGTAGTGGGCAGACTAATTTGCATAGAGTGTGAGTAAGTACCGGTTCAACGGAGACGATAAAAACAAATAACGAAACGAAATTAAACTTCGTTTCGTTTGTAACTCACTTTTGTATGACTGACGCTTAAACAATTAAGTTAAAGATGTACATCCATATATGTATACTGAAATACTAGTATGTATATGAATACACACACGTATACATATGTAGATGTACCAAGTTTTTTCACTTGTCACTTTACTGTGAGTGGCCAGCTATTCTGTATGTAAACACACAGACAAACCGGTTTTTAGAGTTGAACCGGTACTTACTCACACTCTATGCAAATTAGTCTGCCCACTACTAATTTTCATAGAAAAAGCATATAACGATATGTGCTTTTACGATTCTCTAGAGAGGCCGGAAGATAGGTAAATATTGCTGATGAGTTGTAACAACAACGAAACTAGTTCAATATTCCTTGTCTGGCTTTCTGGAGAATAGAGGAAAGGTGTTTCCTCAAAAACCAGTATGACTCTAAAAACCGGTTTGTCTGTGTGTTTACATACAGAATAGCTGGCCACTCACAGTAAAGTGACCAGTGAAAAAACTTGGTACATCTACATATGTATACGTGTGTGTATTCATATACATACTAGTATTTCAGTATACATATATGGATGTACATCTTTAACTTAATTGTTTAAGCGTCAGTCATACAAAAGTGAGTTACAAACGAAACGAAGTTTAATATCGTTTCGTTATTTGTTTTTATCGTCTCCGTTGAACCGGTACTTACTCACACTCTATGCAAATTAGTCTGCCCACTACTAATTTTCATAGAAAAAGCACATAACGATATGTGCTTTTACGATTCTCTAGAGAGGCCGGAAGATAGGTAAATATTGCTGATGAGTTGTAACAACAACGAAACTAGTTCAATATTCCTTGTCTGGCTTTCTGGAGAATAGAGGAAAGGTGTTTCCTCAAAAACCAGTATGACTCTAAAAACCGGTTTGTCTGTGTGTTTACATACAGAATAGCTGGGTGCTCACAGTAAAGCAACCAGTGAAAAAACTTGGTACATCTACATATGTATACGTGTGTGTATTCATATACATACTAGTATTTCAGTATACATATATGGATGTACATCTTTAACTTAATTGTTTAAGCGTCAGACATACAAAAGTGAGTTACAAACGAAACGAAGTTTAATTTCGTTTCGTTATTTGTTTTTATCGTCTCCGTTGAACCGGTACTAACTCACACTCTATGCAAATTAGTCTGCCCACTACTAATTTTCATAGAAAAAGCATATAACGATATGTGCTTTTACGATTCTCTAGAGAGGCCGGAAGATAGGTAAATATTGCTGATGAGTTGTAACAACAACGAAACTAGTTCAATATTCCTTGTCTGGCTTTCTGGAGAATAGAGGAAAGGTGTTTCCTCAAAAACCAGTATGACTCTAAAAACCGGTTTGTCTGTGTGTTTACATACAGAATAGCTGGCCACTCACAGTAAAGTGACCAGTGAAAAAACTTGGTACATCTACATATGTATACGTGTGTGTATTCATATACATACTAGTATTTCAGTATACATATATGGATGTACATCTTTAACTTAATTGTTTAAGCGTCAGTCATACAAAAGTGAGTTACAAACGAAACGAAGTTTAATATCGTTTCGTTATTTGTTTTTATCGTCTCCGTTGAACCGGTACTTACTCACACTCTATGCAAATTAGTCTGCCCACTACTAATTTTCATAGAAAAAGCACATAACGATATGTGCTTTTACGATTCTCTAGAGAGGCCGGAAGATAGGTAAATATTGCTGATGAGTTGTAACAACAACGAAACTAGTTCAATATTCCTTGTCTGGCTTTCTGGAGAATAGAGGAAAGGTGTTTCCTCAAAAACCAGTATGACTCTAAAAACCGGTTTGTCTGTGTGTTTACATACAGAATAGCTGGCCACTCACAGTAAAGTGACCAGTGAAAAAACTTGGTACATCTACATATGTACACGTGTGTGTATTCATATGCATACTAGTATTTCAGTATACATATATGGATGTACATCTTTAAC
>CAXHJY010000860.1:260358-265358 GCA_964016885.1 Eledone cirrhosa
CAGAGGTTATATTTAATTTTTTTGGATTCAACAAGCTTAAAAAAATATATATATATATAAATATATAAATATATAAATATATAAATATATATATCTCTCTCTCTGTAATCAACTCTCTTTTGTTTTTCTAGGCCCCTACTAACTATATTATCCCCTCATCTGTTTCTATCTCTATGCTTTTCTTTTCTTTCCTCTTTCTTCAGTAATTTCAATTATTTAACAGTTATGTTGATGCCAAATATTTGTATATATATATATATATATATATTTGCTAGCATAGGTATGCATCTGTATATATATGTTGGTAGATATACTAATTCTTTATAATTATCTCCAAATTATTTTGTTGAGCAAAAATTTGCCAAAACTGCTACTATGGTTCATAGTAATAGTTCGGCTACTGTCTTCTTAACACCCCACTCCTCACTGATTAACCTCGATGTCACGTGATTGATTCTTTTGAATTTGCCACCAATGTCTTGGAACTTAGTCCACGCTTTGCTTTTTTCCATCCACTGAATTATTTTTGTATAAGTTCCCCGTGTCCACGCATTGCCTGGGAACTTAGCTGAGAATAGACTTCCCTGATGACGAAAGGCCTTCTCCATGAATTCCATTCGGAAACCATGTTTATTCCCTTTCAGAAACTAATTAGTTGGAGTGAAATTTTATAATTTTCTTATTTTACGTCTTTATTATTTTATTTTACGTCTTTTCTTATTTTACGTCTTTCATATACATATGTATATATATATATATATATATATATATATATATATATATATATATATATATATATATATATATATATATATTTGAAGGCGGTCACCCAGGCTGGCAACTGCAGGCTCAGGCCGCCTTCGGGTCTTAAACATATCTCTCGACTTTTCAGACCCTTGGATTGTGTCTACCATTATTATATTCCTTTAGGGCCGTGGATTGGCAGTATCGATAGAGGGTCGGACGCCATGCTTTGACGCAAAAGAGTTACGTCCCTTTACGACCTGAGTTCAAATACCGCCGAGGTTGACTTTGCCTTTCATCCTTACGGGTCGGGGTCGATAAAATAAAGTACCAGTAATGTACTGGGTAATTGCTGGTCTTGTACCAAAAGAAGAAACAATTATATTACTTTATTAGATGAATTTTGTAACACCTGATGACCCGGTCATTGAAACGTACATAGTGTTTATAATAAACCTTTAAGGAATTTCATCAGGTCAGCCCCCTGTCACGTTACTCCGTTCTCGCACCACCTAACAACATTCAACATAAACGAAGAAGGACGGATTACATAACTGTTTCTATTTTAGGCACAAGGCCAGCAATTATCCAGTACAATACTGGTACTTTATTTTATCGACCCCGTAAGGATGAAAGGCAAAGTTAACCTCGGCAGGATTTGAAACGTCAGATCGTAAAGGGACGTAACTATGCTGGAAAGCATGTCCGACCCTCCACCGTTACTGCCAATTCACCGGATTACATAACGTCGATATAACATCACGGTTGACTATACAGAATGAACAATTCTATCCAGTGGTGAACTAACAAACCTAATGAATTATATTTGAAGGCGTGTGGCTGAGAATGAAGGCGTGTGGCTGAGAGTGAAGGCGTGTGGCTGAGAATGAAGGCGTGTGGCTGAGAATGAAGGCGTGTGCTGAGAGTGGAAGGCGTGTGGCTGAGAATGAAGGCGTGTGGCTGAGAGTGAAGGCGTGTGGCTGAGAATGAAGGCGTGTGGCTGAGAGTGAAGGCGTGTGGCTGAGAGTGAAGGCGTGTGGCTGAGAATGAAGCGTGTGGCTGAGAGTGAAGGCGTGTGGCTGAGAATGAAGGCGTGCGGCTGAGAATGAAGGCGTGTGGCCTGAGAATGAAGGCGTGTGGCTGAGAGTGAAGGCGTGTGGCTGAGAATGAAGGCGTGTGGCTGAGAGTGAAGGCGTGTGGCTGAGAATGAAGGCGTGTGGCTGAGAGTGAAGGCGTGTGGCTGAGAATGAAGGCGTGTGGCTGAGAGTGAAGGCGTGTTGGCTGAGAGTGAAGGCGT
Source organism: Eledone cirrhosa (assembly GCA_964016885.1). Classification (NCBI taxonomy): domain Eukaryota; kingdom Metazoa; phylum Mollusca; class Cephalopoda; order Octopoda; family Eledonidae; genus Eledone; species Eledone cirrhosa. The sequence goes on from CAXHJY010000860.1 coordinate 262,400, forward strand.
GTGGCTGAGAGTGAAGGCGTGTGCGTGAGATTGAAGGCGTGTGGCTGAGAATGAAGGCGTGTGGCTGAGAGTGAAGGCGTGCTGGCTGAGAATGAAGGCGTGTGGCTGAGAGTGAAGGCGTGTGGCTGAGAGTGAAGGCGTGTGCTGAGAGTGAAGGCGTGGGCTGAGAATGAAGGCGTGTGGCTGAGAGTGAAGGCGTGGTGGCTGTGAGAGTGAAGGCGTGTGGCTGAGAATGAAGGCGTGTGGCTGAGAGTGAAGGCGTGTGGCTGAGAATGAAGGCGTGTGGCTGAGAGTGAAGGCGTGTGGCTGAGAGTGAAGGCGTGTGGCTGAGAGTGAAGGCGTGTGGCTGAGAATGAAGGCGTGTGGCTGAGAATGAAGGCGTGTGGCTGAGAGTGAAGGCGTGTGGCTGAGATTGAAGGCGTGTGGCTGAGAGAGTGAAGGCGTGTGGCTGAGAGTGAAGGCGTGTGGCTGAGAATGAAGGCGTGTGGCTGAGAGTGAAGGCGTGGGTGGATGAAGGAGAGAGCTGAGTGAAGGCGTGTGGCTGAGAAGTGCAGGCGTGTGGCTGAGTGAAGTGCGTGTGGCTGGAGGAGTGAGGGAGTGAAGGGTGGGGTGGGGGGGGGGGGGGTGGGGGGGGCGCTGTGGCTGAGAATGAAGGCGTGTGGCTGAGAGTGAGGGCGTGTGGCTGAGAGTGAAGGCGTGTGGCTGAGAATGAAGGCGTGTGGCTGAGAGTGAAGGCGTGTGGCTGAGAATGAAGGCGTGTGGCTGAGAGTGAAGGCGTGTGGCTGAGAATGAAGGCGTGTGGCTGAGAGTGAAGGCGTGTGGCTGAGAATGAAGGCGTGTGGCTGAGAGTGAAGGCGTATGGCTGAGAGTGAAGGCGTGTGCCTGAGAGTGAAGGCGTGTGGCTGAGAGTGAAGGCGTGTGGCTGAGAATCAAGATGTGTGGCTGAGAATGAAGATGTGTGGCTGAGAATGAAGGCGTGTGGCTGAGAGTGAAGGCGTGTGGCTGAGAGTGAAGGCGTGTGGCTGAGAGTGAAGGCGTGTGGCTGAGAATGAAGGCGTGTGGCTGAGAGTGAAGGCGTGTGGCTGAGAGTGAAGGCGTGTGGCTGAGAATGAAGGCGTGTGGCTGAGAGTGAAGGCGTGTGGCTGAGAATGAAGGCGTGTGGCTGAGAGTGAAGGCGTGTGGCTGAGAGTGAAGGCGTGTGGCTGAGAGTGAAGGCGTGTGGCTGAGAATGAAGGCGTGTGGCTGAGAATGAAGGCGTGTGGCTGAGAGTGAAGGCGTGTGGCTGAGACTGAAGGCGTGTGGCTGAGAGTGAAGGCGTGTGGCTGAGAATGAAGGCGTGTGGCTGAGAGTGAAGGCGTGTGGCTGAGAATGAAGGCGTGTGGCTGAGAGTGAGGGCGTGTGGCTGAGAGTGAAGGCGTGTGGCTGAGAATGAAGGCGTGTGGCTGAGAGTGAAGGCGTGTGGCTGAGATGAAGGCGTGTGGCTGAGAGTGAAGGCGTGTGGCTGAGAATGAAGGCGTGTGGCTGAGAGTGAAGGCGTGTGGCTGAGAATGAAGGCGTGTGGCTGAGAGTGAAGGCGTATGGCTGAGAGTGAAGGCGTGTGGCTGAGAGTGAAGGCGTGTGGCTGAGAGTGAAGGCGTGTGGCTGAGAATGAAGATGTGTGGCTGAGAATGAAGATGTGTGGCTGAGAATGAAGGCGTGTGGCTGAGAGTGAAGGCGTGTGGCTGAGCGTGAAGGCGTGTGGCTGAGAGTGAAGGCGTGTGGCTGAGAGTGAAGGCGTGTGGCTGAGAATGAAGGCGTGTGGCTGAGAATGAAGGCGTGTGGCTGAGAGTGAAGGCGTGTGGCTGAGAATGAAGGCGTGTGGCTGAGAGTGAAGGCGTGTGGCTGAGAATGAAGGCGTGTGGCTGAGAGTGAAGGCGTGTGGCTGAGAATGAAGGCGTGTGGCTGAGAGTGAGGGCGTGTGGCTGAGAGTGAAGGCGTGTGGCTGAGAATGAAGGCGTGTGGCTGAGAGTGAAGGCGTGTGGCTGAGAATGAAGGCGTGTGGCTGAGAGTGAAGGCGTGTGGCTGAGAATGAAGGCGTGTGGCTGAGAGTGAAGGCGTGTGGCTGAAAATGAAGGCGTGTGGCTGAGAGTGAAGGCGTGTGGCTGAGAGTGAAGGCGTGTGGCTGAGAGTGAAGGCGTGTGGCTGAGAGTGAAGGCGTGTGGCTGAGAGTGAAGGCTTGTGGCTGAGAATGAAGGCGTGTGGCTGAGAGTGAAGGCGTGTGGCTGAGTGGTTAGAGAATTGGATTCGCAATCGTAAGGTTGTGAGTTCGATTCCTGGACCAGGCGATGCGTTATGTCCTTGAGCAAGACACTTTATTTCACGTTGCGCCTTCTACCTGGAGTTGCGACCGATAGATAGTATTAGCAATTGGAAAGACCAACGGAAACATTGTTCCCTCGGTCCGATTTGACGAAAGTCGATCGTTCCTAAAAAAAAATATATATATATATAAGATTATCCCGGGTTCAATCGGGGATAACCACAGTAAGTAAGGTACTCAATACATAGCAGAGTATAAATATTTAGTATAGAAAGGCTTCTACAGGACTAGAACTGTTTCATTCGGGAGAAATCATCAGGAAGCAGACCTGATGATTCCTGGTGATTTCTGCCGAATGAAACAGTTCTAGTCCTGTAGAAGCCTTTCTATATTAAATATATATATAACTGTTTCTACTTTAGGCACGAGGCCAGCAATTACTCAGTACATTACTGGTACTTTATTTTATCGACCCCGTAAGGATGAAGGCAAAGTCAACCTCGGCGGGATTTGAACTCAGATCGTAAAGGGACGTAACTATGCTGGACTATAACTATGCGTTATATATATATATATAACGAAGTGTGTTAAGGAACTAGGTGGACCATAACGCACCAGAGTACTCAATACTTAGGGTAGTAGAGTGGGTAATATGAAAAT
>CAXHJY010000860.1:275358-282858 GCA_964016885.1 Eledone cirrhosa
AACAACCTCGCAGTAACGTTCCCCCTTATTGGGGATTTCGATTGTTTTATTTTATATATAATTTATTGTTATTTGTTAATGTTAAAGATTTTATGTAAAACCTCCACCGTCACGTCTTGTAATGTCCCTTGTACGCCCCTGTGGCAAATAAAGAAATATATCTATCAGCGGAGACTCGACTTCGATATTCTATAGGCGATGTGCTCGGGGAAACTCTAGTCATCGAAGAGGACGAATTGCCCAGTCTGTTCGGGAGGACTTTCCGTCCTAATGTTATAAATCGTTATGTATTCGATATAAGTTTTGAAATCAATTACAGAACTTATATCCAAAACATAACTACATAACTATTTCATCTGATCAACGAGCCGGACGTTTCTGTAAGGATCGTCTAGTTTCCTGAAGACTTTGGTAATGGAATAATTATATATATATATATATATATATATATATATATATATATATATATATATCTAAGGAGGGTAAAATTCCCGAGATCCATGGACGAGTTCTCTCCAGCGGTCTCTGTCCCTCATTATCGCTGCCATATCCTGCATCTCCAACAGACCAGTGTCTGTCCTTAGGGCATCAACATATGTTAACCTTGGTCTTCCTCTTCTAGTGTGTCCATGTAGGGGCTCCCACAGGAGCACTGAGTGCAGTGTCAACTCTGGATGTCGGTGAGCATGTCCAGCTAACCTAGTGTGTCCATGTAGGGGCTCCCACAGGAGCACTGAGTGCAGTGTCAACTCTGGATGTCGGTGAGCATGTCCAGCTAACCTAGTGTGTCCATGTAGGGGCTCCCACAGGAGCACTGAGTACAGTGTCAACTCTGGATGTCGGTAAGCATGTCCAGCCAACCTCAGTCTCCTCTGTGTCACTTTTGAGCTGACTTTTGGGATGCTCCCATACAGCTCTGAGTTTTTCATTCTCAGTGTATACTGATTAATGTTCAGAGCCATCCTCAGCATTCTCGTGTAGCACCCATCCACCATCTGAGTGAGTCTCTTGGTCAGTGTCCAAGTCTCAGACCCATACAGCAGCACAGACTCCACTACAGCAATATATATATATGAAAAAGTAAGTCCTTCATCAGTGGCCTTCCAACCGTCCTAGGCATTTCATCACTTTAAAGGCCATATACCTCAGGTTGGTGCGAACAACGGCTAAAAAAAGTCGTTGGGACACGTAAATAAAGGGGACGCTGGGGTGAACAAGCAAAATGGTTTAAGCAACAGAAAGTGAGAAGAAAGAGTCAAGTCCCAGATTTCTATGAATATAAACTCGGTGAAATCGTGAACGAGAGAATAAAGACCATCAAACCTGGTTGAAATGTGAGCAAGGAAGGAATTTCGCACAAGTCTAACGGGAGGAAGAAGGGGTCTGGTCTGCAAATTCGGTAAACATAAGTTCTGTGAAGTCGCAGACGAGAGAGAGAGAGAGAGAGATTTCATATGTAACCCATTTGCAACGCCGCAGCTCCATTATTATCATATTTACATATATATATATATATATATATATATATATATATATATATATATATATTTCGTTTTTGAATTTGTTTAGCAAGATTCTTTATCTGAAATCGTGTGTTGAAACCGATATTGTTATACTTTGGTAGGGTCATGTTGCCAATAAGAAACACACGCACCAGTTGCTTTCACTTCAATATTTATTATAATAAATTTATAAATTTAGGAATTTATAAATTTATAAATTTCTGGTTGGTTGGTTGGTTCCACAACCAGATAGTTGTTTATATATTGTCAAAGTTCTTTCGTCACACATTCTGTGACTTCTTCAGTGACTGGGGATTATTTTCTTTGTTTTTGTGCCTCTCCTTTGTTCTGTCCTACGCCATTTTGTTTCTGTGTGTGTGTTGTATGCTCAGTCTGCGCATGCGCCACATCTAGTCTGCGCATGCGCCAACCAACCAACCAGAAATTTATAAATTCCTAAATTTATAAATTTATTATAATAAATTGAAGTGAAAGCAACTGGTGCGTGTGTTTCTTATTGGCAACATGACCCTCCCAAAGTATAACAATATATTTATATATATATATATATATAAAGAATGAATAATAACAGGTAGACATCATAAAAAGGTAATTTATTCCGTGTGCTTACAAATGTTTCCACGGTGGTTATACAGCCTAGTTATGCTATGTGCAAATTTATAACTATTTGCAAAACTCAAATATCAAATGCTGTGACCATTGTACATTTTAACCATTCTGCTCTGACGATACAGTGGTCACAGCATTTGATATTTGAGTTTTGCAAATAGTTATAAAGTTGCACATAGCATAACTAGGCTGTATAACCACCGTGGAAACATTTGTAAGCACACAGAATAAATTACCTTTTTATGATGTCTACCTGTTATTATTCATTCTTTATCTACACTCCGGAATACAGAAGGATCAGGAACTAAGTTTCTTCAACAATTCTTCCATAACTCGTTGAGTAACCTCTCACCGTACGTCAACCCTATCCAGTGTAGTAATTAACCATTACTGCATCTAGGATAATCCTATACCTAATATATATACATATATATATATATATATGCAAAAGTTCTATTTAAAATTGTTGGGATACAACAAGTAAATATTTTTATAACTGATATAAAGCACTCGGAGTAGATATACGATATTAATAAATGGAAACTATATTTATAAAACCATATTTATTTCATTATACATATTTCAGGGATACCAAATTAAATTATGGTATGCCTTCATCAGACAAAATACAGATGGCTAAAATACAGATGGCTAAAATACAGATGGCTAAAATACAGATGGCAAAATAGAGATGGCTAAAATACAGATGGCAAAATAGAGATGGCTAAAATACAGATGGCTTCCAAAAATAATGGTCGCATTTTAAAAGGGTACGTCAAAGCTTATTTGTAAAACTGTTATATATTGTATTTTGTCTGATGAAGGCATACCATAATTTAATTTGGTATCCCTGAAATATGTATAATGAAATAAATATGGTTTTATAAATATAGTTTCCATTTATTAATATTGTATATATATATATATAAATATATATATATATAAATATATATACACACAAATTATAGGTTGTTTAGCAATGATTAGAACGGATCATTCAGGATAGTACACCTTAATGTAATACATTAAAGCACTCGACGTTATGCAAATCAGCCACCATTTTGTTTTTGTGAGCTCTCAAAAAGAAGATGGTGTAGGAGAGAACAGATGAGAGACACAAAATAAAAAAACAAGTAACTTATGAGGTCACAGAAAGTGTGACGAAAGGGCTTTGACAATAAACAAATAAACAACCATCCATATATTAAACAAACCTTACAGGAAGTTATATTAAATTGAAATGAAAACCAAGTGCGTGTGTTCTTATTGGCAGCATGACACTCCCAAAGTGTAAACATATTTGTTTCAACACACGTTTTCAGATAAGAAATCTTGCATCACAAATAAGGAAACGACTTATGTATATATATATATATATATATATATATATATATATATATATATGTATATATATACATACATACATACGTACATAAATATATATAAACATATATATATATGTATAGATAAACACACACATATATATATATATATATATATAAATATATACATACGTACATAAATATATATATGTATAGATAAACACACACACATATATATATATATATATAAATATATATATATATATATATATATATATATATATATATATATAAATATATATACATATATGTATAAACATATTTATACATATATACACATTCATATATATATATATACATATATATACATATATGTATAAACATATTTATACATATATACACATTCATATATATATACACATATATATACATACATGTATAAACGTATGTATACATATATACACATTCATATATATATATATACATATATATACATATATGTATAAACATATTTATACATATATACACATTCATATATATACATACAAGTATTCACACACACATATATAGATATATATATATATATATATATATATATATATATATATATATGTATATACATCTATTACATATATTACATAAACATATATATATTATTATTATTTATCTTATATATATATGTGTGTGTGTGTGTGTCTGTGTGTGTGTCTGTCTGTATGTCTGTGTGTGTGCCTGTGTGTCTGTGTGTGTGTCTGTGTGTGCGTGTGTGTGTGTGTGTGTGTCTGTGTGTCTGTGTGTGTGTGCCTGTGTGTGTGTGTGTCTGTGTGTGTCTGTGTGTGTGTGTGTGTGTCTGTGTGTGTGCGTCTGTGTCTGTGTGTGTGTGCGTGTGTGACTGTGTGTGTCTGTGTGTGTGTGTGTGTGTGTGTGTGTGTGTGTCTGTGTGTGAGTGTGTGTGTGAGTGTGTGTGTGTGTGTGTGTGTGTGTGTGAGTGTGTGTCTGTGTGCGTGAGTGTCTGTGTGTGTGTGTGTGTGTGTGTGTGAGTGTGTGTCTGTGTGCGTGAGTGTGTGTGTGAGTGTGTGTGTGTGTGTGTGTGTGAGTGTGTGTCTGTGTGCGTGAGTGTCTGTGTGTGTGTGTGTGTGTGTGTGTGTATGTCTGTGAGTGTGTGTGTGTGTGTGTGTGTATGTCTGTGAGTGTGTGTCTGTGTGCGTGTGTGTATATGTGTGTGGGTGTGTGTGTGTCTCTGTGTCTGTGTGGGTGTGTGTGTGTCTCTGTGTCTGTGTGTGTGTGTGTGACTGTGTCTGTGTCTGTGTGTGTGTGTGTGTATGTGTGTGTGTGTGTGTCTGTGTGTGTGTGTGTGCGTGTGCGTGTGTGTGTGTGTATGTGTGTGTGTGTGAGTGTGTGTGTGTGTGCGTGTGTGTGTGTATGTGCGCGCGTGTGTGTGTCTCTGTGCGCGCGTGTGTGTGTCTGTGTGTGTGTGTGTGTGTGTGTGTGTGTGTGTGTATCTATATATATATATACAAAGAAGAGAAAGCCCGAAACTGTGTGAAGGGTCATCTCTCGCTGACCCGGGTGAGAGGTGAGAGGTGAGAGGTCACTCCACAGCTACACTCCGCTCATGTCAACCTCGGGGCTACTGGTCACGTGCCAATGAAGATTACCGTTCTATGAGTTAACGGTGGTGGTGGTGGTGTTGGTGGTGGTGTGGTGGTGGTGTTGTGTTGTGGTGGTGGTGTTGTGGTGGTGTGGTGGTGGTGTGGTGGTGTGGTGGTGGTGGTGGTGTTGTGGTGTGGTGTTGTGGTGGTGGTGTTGTGTTGTGGTGGTGTTGTGGTGTTGTGGTGGTGGTGTGTTGTGGTGGTGGTGTTGTGGTGGTGTGGTGTTGTGGTGGTGTGGTGGTGGTGGTGGTGTGGTGGTGGTGTTGTGGTGGTGGTGTTGTGGTGTTGTGGTGGTGGTGTTGTGGTTGTGGTTGTGTTGTGGTGTTGTGGTGTTGTGGTGGTGTGGTGTTGTGGTTGTGTTGTGGTGGTGTGGTGGTGTGGTGTTGTGTTGTGGTGGTGTGGTGGTGTTGTGGTTGTGTTGTGGTGTTGTGGTTGTGTTGTGGTGTTGTGGTTGTGTTGTGGTGTTGTGGTGGTGTGGTGGTGTGGTGGTGGTGTGGTGTTGTGGTTGTGTTGTGGTGGTGTGGTGGTGTGGTGTTGTGTTGTGGTGGTGTGGTGGTGTTGTGGTTGTGTTGTGGTGTTGTGGTTGTGTTGTGGTGTTGTGGTTGTGTTGTGGTGTTGTGGTGGTGTGGTGGTGTGGTGGTGGTGTGGTGTTGTGGTTGTGTTGTGGTGTTGTGGTGTTGTGGTGGTGTGGTGGTGTGGTGGTGGTGTTGTGGTGGTGTGTTGTTGTGGTGGTGTGGTGTTGTGGTGGTGTGGTGGTGGTGTGGTGTTGTGGTGTTGTGGTGGTGTGGTGGTGTGGTGTTGTGGTGGTGTGGTGGTGGTGTGGTGTTGTGGTGTTGTGGTGGTGTGGTGGTGTGGTGTTGTGGTGGTGTTGTGGTGGTGTGGTGTTGTGGTGGTGTGGTGGTGGTGTGGTGTTGTGGTGTTGTGGTGGTGTGGTGGTGGTGGTGTTGTGGTGGTGGTGTTGTGGTGTTGTGGTGGTGTGGTGGTGTGGTGGTGTGGTGGTGTTGTGGTTGTGTTGTGGTGTTGTGGTGGTGTGGTGGTGTGGTGGTGGTGTGGTGTTGTGGTGTTGTGGTGGTGTGGTGGTGGTGGTGTTGTGGTGGTGGTGTTGTGGTGTTGTGGTGGTGTGGTGGTGTGGTGGTGTGGTGGTGTTGTGGTGTTGTGGTTGTGTTGTGGTGTTGTGGTGGTGTGGTGGTGTGGTGGTGTGGTGGTGTTGTGGTTGTGTTGTGGTGTTGTGGTGGTGTGGTGGTGTGGTGGTGTGGTGGTGTTGTGGTTGTGTTGTGGTGTTGTGGTGGTGTGGTGTGGTATTATGGTGGTGTGGTGGTGTGGTGGTGTTGTGGTTGTGTTGTGGTTGTGTTGTGGTTGTGTTGTGCTGTTGTGGTGGTGTGGTGGTGTGGTGGTGGTGTGGTGGTGTGGTGGTGTTGTGGTGGTGGTGGTGGTGTGGTGGTGTGGTGGTGTTGTGGTTGTGTTGTGATGTTGTGGTGGTGTGGTGGTGTGGTGGTGGTGTGGTGGTGTTGTGGTGGTGGTGGTGTTGTGGTGGTGTGGTGTTGTGGTTGTGTTGTGGTGGGTGTTGTGGTGGTGGTGGTGTGGTATTATGGTGGTGTGGTGGTGTGGTGGTGTTGTGGTGTTGTGGTTGTGTTGTGGTGTTGTGGTGGTGTGGTGGTGGTGTGGTGGTGTGGTGGTGTTGTGGTGGTGGTGGTGTTGTGGTGGTGTGGTGTTGTGGAGTTGGTGTTGGTGGTGGTGGTGGTGGTGTTGTGGTGGTGGTGGTGGTGGTGGTGTGGTCTTGTGGTGGTGTGGTGGTGGTGTGGTGTTGTGGTGGTGTGGTGGTGGTGTGGTGGTGGAGTTGGTGTTGGTGGTGGTGTGGTGGTGGTGTTGGTGTTGTGGTGGTGGTGGTGGTGTGGTGGTGTGTGTTGGTGTTGTGGTGTTGTGGTGGTGGTGGTGGTGGTGGTGTTGTGGTGGTGGTGGTGGTGTGGTGGTGTGGTGGTGTTGTGGTGGTGTGGTGTGGTGGTGTTGTGGTGGTGGTGGTGGTGGTGATGTGGTGGTGGTGGTGGTAGTGGTGGTGTGGTGTTGTGGTTGTGTTGTGGTGGGTGTTGTGGTGGTGGTGGTGTGGTATTATGGTGGTGTGGTGGTGTGGTGGTGTTGTGGTGTTGTGGTTGTGTTGTGGTGTTGTGGTGGTGTGGTGGTGTGGTGGTGGTGTGGTGTTGTGGTGGTGTGGTGGTGGTGTGGTGGTGGAGTTGGTGTTGGTGGTGGTGTGGTGGTGGTGTTGGTGTTGTGGTGGTGGTGGTGGTGTGGTGGTGTGTGTTGGTGTTGTGGTGTTGTGGTGGTGGTGGTGGTGGTGGTGTTGTGGTGGTGGTGGTGGTGTGGTGGTGTGGTGGTGTTGTGGTGGTGTGGTGTGGTGGT
>CAXHJY010000860.1:312858-315358 GCA_964016885.1 Eledone cirrhosa
AAACATATGCACACACACACACAAAACATATGCACACACATATATTCATGTGCATACAAACACACACATACAAACACTGTTTATCTCTCTCTCTCTACTCCCTGTATCTCTCTCTCTCTCTCTCTCACATATAATCTATGTCTCTCTCAGTCCTTCTCTCTCTCTCTTTCTCTCTCGCTCTCTCTCCGTATCACAAACTCTCTCTCTCTCCGTATCACTCTCTCTCTCTCTCTCTCTCTCTCACACACACACACACACACACAACACTTCTCTCTCTCAATCTCTCTCTCTGTCTATCTCAGCCCCTCCCTCTCTCTCTTCGTCTCTCTCCCTCGGCCTCTCGCTCTCTCTCGGACTCTCTCTCTCTCTTAGTCTCTCTCTCTCTGTCTTAGTCTCTCTCTCTCTCTCGGACACTCTCTCAGTCTCCTGATCTCTCTCGGCCTCTCTCTCACTCACTCTCTCTCTCTCTCGGTCTCTGTCTCTGTCTTAGTCTCTCTCTCTCTCTCGGACACTCTCTCAGTCTCCTTATCTCTCTCGGCCTCTCTCACTCTCTCTCTCTCTCTCTCGGTCTCTCTCTCTCTCTCTCTCTCTCGGTATCTCTCTCTCTCTCGGTCTCTCTCTCTCTCGGTCTCTCTCTCTCTTAGTCTCTCTCTCTCGGCCTCTCTCACTCAATCTGTCTCTCTTATTCTCTCTCTCTCGGTCTCTCTCTCTCTCTCTCTTAGTCTCTCTCTCTCGGGCTCTCTCTCTCTCTCTCTCTCTCTCTCTCTCTTAGTCTCCTTCTCTCTCTCGGCCTCTCTCTCTCAGTCTCTCACTCTCTGTGACTCAAATTCATCTGTCTATCGTTTTTCTTTCTACCACCCTCTCTCTCTCTCTTGTACTCTATCTGTCTTTCGTTCTCTATCAATCTCTCTCCCTCTCTCTCTCACACACATAAATCCCCCACTCTACCTTCCCCTCTCACACACTCTCTCTTTCTCAGACACACCACACACACTCTGACTCTCTCGCTCCCTCCCTATCAATCCCTGTCTATCAATCGCTTTTCCTCTCTCACACACACACACACACACACACACTCTCTCTCCCACCCTCTCTCACACACACACACTCTCTCTCTCTCCCCCATCCCCCTCTCTCTCTCTCCCCCAGCCCCCCTCTCTCTCTCTCACACACACACTCCCTCCCACCCTCTCTCTCTCTCTCACACACACACTCCCTCCCACCCTCTCTCTCTCACACACACACTATCTCCCCCCCTCTCTCTATCACACCAACACCCACACACACTCCCTCTCTCTCACACACACTCTCTCCTACCCTTCTCTCTCTCACACACACACACTCTCTCACACACCCTCTCTCTCACACACACACTCTCTCCCACCCTTCTCTCTCTCTCTCTCACACACACACTCTTTCTGATACACACACATACACACACACAAAACAGACTCACTGTCTCTCTCTCTCTCTCTATCTATAACTCGCTTTTCCTCCCCACCTCTCTCTCCCTAACTCTATACCCTCCCCCTCTCTCACTATCACTGCCTGTCACTCATTCCCTGTCTCTCTCTCCCGCTACCGGTCTTTCCTTGTCTGTCTGCAGCAATCTTCCACCTCTCTCTCTCTCTCTACCTCTCACTCGCTACCTCTCTCTCTCTATATATACCTCTCACTCCCTGTTACTCTCTCTATCTATCTCTACCTCTCACTCGCTACCTCTCTCTCTATATATATACCTCTCACTCCCAGTCACCCTCTCTCTCTCTACCTCTCACTCCCAGTCATTCTCTCTCTCTCTATCTACCTCTCACTCCCAGTCACTCTCTCTCTCTCTATCTCTCTCTACCTCTCTCTCCCAGTCACCATCTCTCTCTCTCTCACAATCTCTCACACCCAGTCACCCTCTCTCTCTCTCTACCTCTCACTCCCAGTCATCCTCTCTCTCTCTATCTCTCTCACTCCCAGTCACCATCTCTCTATCTCTCTCTCTCTCTCTCTCTCTCTCATTTTCTCTTATTCTACCAGCCTCTCGCTCTACGCCACTCTCCCTTCTCTCTCTCACTCCCTGCCACCCTCTCATTCGCTCACTCCTTCACTCTATCACCTTCTCTCTCTCTCTATCTGCCTTCTAATCTACCGGTCTCTCGCTCTTTGCTACTCTCCCTTCTCCTCTCTCTTTCGCTCACATTCGCTCAATCTTTCCCTCTCTTTCTCCACCCCTCTCTCAATCACACACACTCTCTCTCTCTGCACCCCCTTTCTCTCTCTCTCACACACACACACACAGACACAGTCTCGCTGTCTCCACTCCACCACCACCACCACACTCTCTATAAGAGTCCATTCTAAACACAAAACAACCACCACAACAACAACCATCATTACAACCACAATCACCATTATTACAACAACCACCATTACAACCACAACTACACTCTTCCATCCCAAAGCACTACACACCCCACCACAACCACTACACACCACCACCTAAACACTA
>CAXHJY010000860.1:335358-337858 GCA_964016885.1 Eledone cirrhosa
TGAGGTAGTAGAGTGGGTAATAGGAACCAGTAAGACCCCGACAGCTGAGCTCAAGCCGTTTCGACGGCTAATTCTGGACTCAGAATTAGCCGTCGAAACGGCTTGAGCTCAGCTGTCGGGGTCTTACTGGTTCCTATATATATATATATATATATATATATATATATATATTAAAGTGTTAAACGATATTCAATGATTATTTCAAAGAATGAGTTTTACAGTAGATTGGAAGCACTCTACGAAGACATAATTTTCCGGAGTTAATTAATACTAAAATATAAATATTAATAAAATAGCTGTTCTTTTGATCAATTACATTTTATTATACATATTTCGGATGTACAAATCAAGGTACTACCTTGATTAAATCTTAACCTTTTAACATCTCAGGGTATGTCATGTATCATTATATTTTGTCTGATGAGGACGTACTGTTGTACATCCGAAATATGTATAATAAAATGTAATTGATCAAAAGAACATCTATTTTATTAATATTTATATTTTAATATATATATATATATATATATATATATACAAAAGTTTTATTTAAAATTGTTGGGATACAACAAGTAAATATTTTATAACTATATATATATATGATGAACTATATATATATATGATTTATAACTATATATATATATGATGAGCTACAACCCAGGTTCGATTTCATCTAACAGGTGAGGGTGGGGCTTCCATCAACCAGTGGTAGGGCTGCGATCTGATACGGATGTCTAGATGAAGAGAAAAGGGCCGAATCGGGTGCGTATTTTCTCCCGTTCAACTTCTATAAATCTAGTGATGGTCAATTTATAGCTGGAATTGTATATAGCACTGCCTTCAATGTGGGAATATGTGTGTGTATGTATGTATGTGTGTGTGGATGTATGTATGTATGAATGATCGTGTGTGTGGATGTATGTATGAATGTTTGTGTGTGGATGTATGTATGAATGTTTGTGTGTGTGGATGTATGGGTGTATGGGGTGAACATGTGTATGTATGTATGCATGAATGTGTGTGTGTGTGTATATATGTATATATGAATGCATGTGTGTATGTATGTGTGAATGTATGTATGAATATATGTATGTATATATGTATGTAAGTATATTCGTACAAATGTGTGAATGTATGCATTTAATTCAACAATCTTTTATATACATTATATATATATATATATATATATATATATATATATGTGTGTGTGTGTATATAACGAAGGTAGCGTGGTAAGGAACCAGATGGACGATAACGCACCAAAGTACTCAATACTTAGGGTAGTAGAGTGGGTAATAGGAACGAGTAGGACGCCGACGGCTGAACTCAAGCCGTTTCGACGGCTAATTCTGGCCCCTAATTCGGTCAAGAATTAGCCGTCGAAACGGATTGAGCTCAGCCGTCGGGGTCCTACTCGTTCCTATATGTATATATATATGTGGTATTTACGGACGCGAGAATGAGCACTCAATACTGAAGTAGAGTTTAAATATTCATTTATTATGTGCCGAGCCTTGTTATTCTGGAGTTTCACCTGTACACCAACAAGGTCGTCAGACTTTATATATATATATATATAACAAAGGAATTGTGGTAAGGAACCACATGGACCATAACGCAGCAGAGTACTCAATACTTAGGGTAGTAGAGTGGGAAATAGAAAAAAGTATGACCCCGACGGCAGAGCTCATGTCGTTTCGACGCCTATTTCTGGACTCAGAGTGCAGAAATAGCCGTCGAAACGGCTTGAGCTCTGCCGTCGGGGTCATACTTTTTCCTATATATATATATTAGTTTTAATATAGATGAGATTCTACAGGACTAGAACAGTAGTAGAACCTGTAGAATCTCATCTATATTAAAACTTTTATACTCTGCAATGTATTGAGTACCTTACTTACTGTGGTTACCTCCGACTCAACCCGGAATATATATATATAGGAAACGGGCGAAGGCTTCAAGAATATCATCTTTGTCCGTTGCCTTGTTTTAATTTGGATTGCTTCGGGAACGTAACCGTATTATGTACGAAGCTGTCTGATGAGATCGTGGCACTGAGTACGCGGAATCGCGTGGCCACTGTCGTCATTGAAATATGTATCACAGCCTTATCAATAAAGGACTTTAACATCTGGAACTACTTCGCATTTTCTTATTCTATATTTTAGTCCAGAATTAGCCGCCGGGGTCCTACTTGTTCCTATATATATATATATATATATATATATATATATATATATATATATATCTATACCGTATTTCCCGGCGCCGAAGACGCTTCGTCCGCGAGGATGGACCCTACTTTTGACAACCAAAAATTTGAAAAAAAAAATAATAAACCACCTTCGGCCTCCAGGACGCGTGGTAGATTTTTGAGACTTATTTTAGGAACAAAGTAGCGTCTTCGATACCGTGAAATACGGTATATATAATATATAGTTGCAACAACGACAACAACGACAACAATGATAACAATTTTCAATCTCAGAAACTGCTCTGC
>CAXHJY010000860.1:342858-347858 GCA_964016885.1 Eledone cirrhosa
GATTTGTGAGGGGAATGGAAAGGAAAGAAAATAAATGTAAAATATATATATAGCAACACAATACTTATCGCAATAGCAACGGGGCAATGACAGGAGGATTACTACGGCAAAGGTCTTGGTGTATAACACGCAACATTGCTTCTGTCAGAAACAATGATATTTTAAACAACTTGTCTGACAAATCGTTCGCAAAAAAAAAAACATATATATATATATATATATATATATAGTTATACATTATTTCTGAAGACAGCATATATATGTGTAGGTATGTATATTCCCTCTGATAGTTTGTAAAAAGTTTACATAGATCTATATGATATACATACCAACACACACATATATATCCTAGAAACGATCGTAAAATGATGAATTTTTTAATATAAGGAACTGTTTCTTTGTTTTTATTCATTATTTTTATTAATTTATATATATTTTATATATATATATATATATATATATATATATATATATAATGAAAAAATGAATAAAATAAAATGAAATAAAACAATAAAAAAATTGAAAACAACAAAAATAAGAAAACACCGTATAAAACGTTGCGAATGATTATTTACATAGAAGTGTGTTAATATAAATAGCAACACCAAGGGAACACGGATAGCAACAGCAACAAGAAGAAGAAGAAAACGTGGATTGCGATACCAACAACAACAACAACAACAACAATTAGCAACAGTGTGATTTACGCGGGGAAAAAAAAAGGAATTTGCAACCTATGACATGTGTTCAACATTCAACAACGGATGAAATAATTAATTAAGGTAAGAATTTTCCTACCTTGAATCGCAAACACTACACCAGTCCTAACACTTTAGCATCCGACATTTTGTAAAACATATCGTTCGCAACATAGAAATAAATTTCAAACTATGTAGCTACAACCATGTATCTCTGATAGGAAAAAGGAGTTGCGAAGGATTACATCCCCAAACGTGTGTTGATATAATTCGCAACACTACACCAGACCTAACACTGTAGCATCGGAAGTTTTGTAAAACATATCGTTCGCAACATAGAAATTGATTTCAAAATAAAAAAAAAATGTACATACAACCATGTAACTCTGATAGCCAGAGGAGATGCGAAGCATTACATCCACAGATGTGTGTTGATATAATTCGCAAACACTACACCACACCACTCCTAACACTGTAGCACCACACGTTTTGTCAGACATCTCGTTCGCAACATAGAAATTAGTTTCAAAATATGTACATACAACCATGTGTCTCTGATAGCCAGAGGAGTTGCGAAGCATTACATACACAGATGTGTGTTGATATAATTCGCAAACACTACACCACACCACTCCTAACACTGTAGCACCACACGTTTTGTCAGACATCTCGTTCGCAACATAGAAATTAGTTTCAAAATATGTACATACAACCATGTGTCTCTGATAGCCAGAGGAGTTGCGAAGCATTACATACACAGATGTGTGTTGATATAATTCGCAAACACTACACCACACCACTCCTAACACTGTAGCACCACACGTTTTGTCAGACATCTCGTTCGCAACATAGAAATTAATTTCAAAATATGTACATACAACCATGTATCTCTGATAGCCAGAGGAGTTGCGAAGCATTACATACACAGATGTGTGTTGATATAATTCGCAAACACTACACCACACCACTCCTAACACGTTTTGTCAGACATATTGTTCGCAACATAAAAAAAAAAAATAAATAAATAAAAAATAAAAAATAGAAATAAAAATAAAAATAAAAATAAAAATAAAATGTACATACATTGTAACATACGACGTAACTCTGAGAGGAAACAGGAGTTGCGAAGGATTATATTCGCAGACGTTTATTCATATAAATTGCAACAACAACAACAACAATTGTTTCTACTTTAGGCACAAGGCCAGCAATTACCCAGTTCATTACTGGTACTTTATTTTATCGACCCCGTCAGGATGAAAGGCAAAGTCAACCTCGGCGGGATTTGAACTCAGATCGTAAAGGGATGTAACTATGCTGGAAAGCATGGCGTCCGACCCTCTACCGATACTGCCAATCCACCGAACAACAATGCAACTAAACATGGATCGGAACATTAACAACATGATTTACGGGGACGAAAGAGGAAAAATAAGGAAGGGAAATAGGATTTACATACATCACTACGGTAACAATGATAAAGGAATAATTTAAGGTAAGGATTTGTATGCCTTAAATCTTAATTAAGATATGTCATAACTTGATATCTCACGGACTGTCATAGTTAAATATATGTAAGTCATAACTGTTTCTACTTTAGGCACAAGGCCAGCAATTAACCAGTGCATTACTGGTACTTTATTTTATCGACCCCGTAAGGATGAACGGCAAAGTCAACCTCGGCGGGATTTGAACTCAGATCGTAAAGGGACGTAACTATGCTGGAAAGTATGGCGTCCGACCCTCTACTGATACTGCCAATCCACTTTCAATAACTGTTTCTACTTTAGGCACAAGGCCAGCAATTACCCCAGTGCATTACTGGTACTTTATTTTATCGACCCCGTAAGGATGAACGGCAAAGTCAACCTCGGCGGGATTTGAACTCAGATCGTAAAGGGACGTAACTATGCTGGAAAGCATGGCGTCCGACCCTCTACCGATACTGCCAATCCATGTAAGTCATAACATGATCTCGTCAGTCAATGATATTGCTGGCCTCCCCACAGCCCCCCGGTGGACAGAATGGAGAAGGCGTTTCCCCGGAGGACGGCAAAGGAGATGCGTTGGAAGAGCCATTCCAACTCGCGAGGCTCACGCCTGCAGTTGGTCAGCTCAGCGCCTCTGGTGGTGAGTAGGGACGTAGCCCTAGGGACGAGGACACCAGAAGTCTCCACTGCAAAGGGTACGCCCGCAAACGTGTCGGAGAGTGACCGGTTTAAATATTGCAACATCACCTCAGACAAAGAATTCGCAACAAGAACACCCTCCTCCCCCCAAAAAAAAGAACAGTTGAAAAAAAAACGTTAAAGCTGTTTGTTACTCTGATAGCTAATAAAACGTTGCGAATGATTTGATTATATCTACAGAAATATGTCTAAGTAAGAGACAGTCGATCGACTTTCGTCAAATTCGACCGAGGAAACAATGTTTCCGTTGGTCTTTCCAATTGCTAATACTCTCTATCGGTCGCAACTCCAGGTAGAACACATGAAATAAAGTGTCTTGCTCAAGGACTTAACGCATCGCCCGGTACGGGAATCGAACTCACAACCACACGATTGCGAATCCAATTCTCTAACCACTCAGCAAAAAAAAAAAAAAAAAAAAAAAATACAACAGCAACAAGAGAGAAACTAAAATTCCTAGAAAGCAACAACAATGGCAAAAATAGCAGCAGTTTGATTTACGGGAAAAAGAAAGGGAATTACATATGCGACAATAGCAACATGACCAACGATGATGGCTGAGTAAATTAAGGTAAGGATTTTGTGTATAAATCGCACCATTACATCTGTCACTCCACTGACCCATCAGACATCTTGTCAGGCAAATAAATAATTCGCAACAACCACAGCAACAACAAAATGAAAATAAATGTAACCAATCAAAAAATGTTTAAAAATCATAAAATATACCAAACCAAAAAATAACTCAAAGCTGATATCAAAGGTTTGCGATGTTGTGAATATTTTGATTAGTTCAACAAAGGTATGTTTAAGTAAACTACAAAACAGAAAAGGAATCGTTATAGAAAAAAAAAAACAAGGAGCAACAATACCAAGGGTTAAAACCCCCCCAAAAAGGACCGACAATAACAACAACATCATTTACGAAGGGTTAAAACAAACAATAAATAAAAAAAAAAGATAGCAAATTAGAAAAATAGCAACAAACACAACAACAGCAACAATAAAACAGTTGAAGGACTCTGGTAAAGAATTTATGGAAATAATTCTTACCAAAATCAAAAAAATAAACAACACCCCCACAAAAGACAGAGAAAGAAACAGCAGAAAATAGTTATAAAAAAAAAAACAGAAAAAAAAAACAGCAGAAAATAGTTATAAAAAAAAAACAGTTTAAAAATAGTAAAAACAGCACAAAAAAAAGTAACATAAAAAAAAATCAAAGCTGACAAGACTAATAAAAGGTTGCGAGTGATTTGATTAGTTTCACAGAAATATATTAGACTATATTGTCTATTACACAAACAAAAAACAGAAAAAGGATTCGTAATAAAAAGGGGAGCAAAGATAGCAACAACATGATTTACGAGGGGGAGAGATAGGGTGGAGGGTATGGGGTAAAAAAAAAAAGAAAAAAAAAAGCGAAAACACGGAAAACACGACCCCCCCCCCCCAACAAAAAAACCCCGCAACACGCATGACAATAGCAACAAAAAATGATAAACAAAACAGAAAAAGAAAACCGCGCACATAACACAAAACAGTTGAATGATTCCGGTAAGGAATTTATGGATAAATCGCAACATTATGTTTGTTCTTTACAGTTCACAAACACACACTTCACATCAGATAGTGTCTGTGTCTAAAATTAACATAACGTTTGCAACAACAACAACACACAAACAACAACAACAGTGTCTGTGTCTAAAACTAACATAGCGTTTGCAACAACAACAACACACAAACAACAACAACAGTGTCTGTGTCTAAAACTAACATAGCGTTTGCAACAACAACAACACACAAACAACAACAACAGTGTCTGTGTCTAAAACTAACATAGCGTTTGCAACAACAACAACACACAAACAACAACAACAGTGTCTGTGTCTAAAACTAACATAGCGTTTGCAACAACAACACACAAACAACAACAACAGTGTCTGTGTCTAAAACTAACATAGCGTTTGCAACAACAACAACACACAAACAACAACAACAGTGTCTGTGTCTAAAACTAACATAGCGTTTGCAACAACAACACACAAACAACAACAACAGTGTCTGTGTCTAAAACTAACATAGCGTTTGCAACAACAACACACAAACAACA
>CAXHJY010000860.1:355358-362858 GCA_964016885.1 Eledone cirrhosa
GCGTGTAAAAAACAAAAACAGAGGATGTAACAAAAAATAACAATGAAAAATTCCCCAATAGGGGGCAGACTTCGGAGGGACATTTGTGGAGAAAGCCCAGTAAAAAGCCACAATGACCCTGACCACCAAGGCAAGTGCCCTCTCCCAGTTTTCCACCTTTAGTTTACAGATATATACTCAGAGTCGGCCCATTCACTCGGGCCATTCTTGCTTCTCTCACCCATCTTTCAACAAAATGCTGGGAAGAGAGCACTTCCTCCTCTACTCTGATTTTCCTTTTCAAATGAAATTTGAAAAAGTCAATCAGAGCATCACCGAAGAGGTAAGTGCTCGTCTTCAGCCCTTTCAAACGTGTCCACCATACTATCTCTTTCGCCATGGCCACCAGACAGATAAAAACTGCCTGCCCTTCCCGGCTAAAGGAGGAGGGCGGGGCAATCCTCACGATAGACTCAGATGATAGCTGGATCCGTCCTAAACGCGACAGCAGGTGTTCGACATAAACCCACAAGTCAGCAATTTTCGGACACTGGACGAGTGCGTGCAGGACGGTTTCGTCGCCCTGCGCGCATCTCGGACATGCCCGGCTGACGGCACCCCCATGCCTGTAGAGTTTATCCCGAACTGGCAAGGCTCCTCGGTAGCACTGCCAGGCCAGAGATTTCTGGAAGTTGTCCATAGGCACAAGGCCAGCAATTACCCCCAGTACATTACTGGTACTTTATTTTATCGACCCCGTAAGGATGAAAGGCAAAGTTAACCTCGGCGGGATTTGAACTCAGATCGTAAAGGGACGTAACTCTATGCTTCAAAGCATGGTGTCCGACCCTCTACCGATACTGCCAATCCAATAATAATAATAAAAATAATTGTTTCTACTTTAGGCACAAGGCCAGCAATTACCCCCAGTACATTACTGGTACTTTATTTTATCGACCCCGTAAGGATGAAAGGCAAAGTTAACCTCGGCGGGATTTGAACTCAGATCGTAAAGGGACGTAACTCTATGCTTCAAAGCATGGTGTCCGACCCTCTACCGATACTGCCAATCCAATAATAATAATAAAAATAATTGTTTCTACTTTAGGCACAAGGCCAGCAATTACCTCCAGTACATTACTGGTACTTTATTTTATCGACCCCGTAAGGATGAAAGGCAAAGTTAACCTCGGCGGGATTTGAACTCAGATTGTAAAGGGACGTAACTCTATGCTTCAAAGCATGGTGTCCGACTCTCTACCGATACTGCCAATCCACCGCCCTCGTCGGAACAAATAACAATAGTATATATATGAGAAGGATCAATGGACTTTCGTATATCTTAGTCTTAGATTCTTCCGCGGCGCCGTTCGGCGCATCGAGCAGTAAGTACTTGCTAACGGTCACGATTAGCGGCAAATTTTTCGAAGGAAATCAAGAAAAGCCAGATGGTTTCCTTCAAATGAAACAGTTCTAGTCCTGTAGAAGCTATTTCTATATTAAATTTTGTTGTATACACAATACAAATGTATTGAGTACCTTACTTTCTGTGGTTACTTTACTCCCGATTGAACCCGTCACTGACGCACACAAAGATATATATATATCGACAGTCGATCGACTTTCGTCAAATCGGACCGAGGAAACAATGTTTCCATTGGTCTTTCCAGTTGCTAATACTATCTATCGGTTGCAACTCCAGGAAGAAGGAGCAACGTGAAATAAAGTGTCTTGCTCAAGGACATAACGCATTGCCCGGTCAGGAATCGAACTCACACCCTCAAGATTGTGAATCCAATTCTCTAATCACTCAGCCACACGCCTTCACTATATATATATATATATATGTAAAAATAGAAAGAATTATAAAAAATATATACAAAAAAACAACAACAGAAATACTTACAAGATTATATAAAAAAAAAAGAGATAAGTTACAAAAAAATATATGAGAAAAACAGAAAAGTAACAAAAACATAAATATAAAAGAGAAAAGTTACAAAAAATATACAAAAAACAGAAAAAGTTTACAAAAATTATGCAAAAAAACAAAACAGAAAAATCGCAAATAAACAGAAAAGGTTACAAATTACGAAAAAATCAGACATTACAAAAAATACGAAAAAAATACAGAAAAGATTACAAAGAAAACCACAATAAAACAGAAAATATTCGAAAAACGAACAATAACAGAAAGGGTTACTAGAATATACAAACAAGTTTACAAAACACGCCACCCTCCCCCTCCAAATCGTTTACAAACAAAAAAACAAACAGAAAAAGGTTACAAAAAACCGCAAGTGAACAGAAAAGATTACAAAAAATACGCAAATAAACAGACAAGGCTACAAAAAATACACAATAAAACAGAAAAAAGTTACAAAATATATTTTGAAAAACAGAAAAGGTTGTGAAAAAAGAAAAATACAGAACATGTTACAAAATACACAAACATACTTAAAAATATACGCAAATAAACAGAAAAGATTAAAAAAGAACACAAACAAAAGAGTTTACAAAAATTACACACACAAAACAGAAAAGGTTACATAAATATACAAAAACAGAAAAGATTACATAAATATACAAAAAACCGAAAAGGTTACATAAAAAAAAACAGACAAGGTTACAAAAAATAGACAAGAAAAAACAGAAAATGTTACATAAATATACAAAAAACAACAGAAATGGTTACAAAAATAGTCAAAAACAGAAAAGGTTACATAAATATATAAAAAAAAATTAAAAGCAGGAAAGGTTACAAAAGCCAAAAAACAGAAAAGAGGTTACAAAAATTTCTGTAAAAAAATAACAAAAAATAAACAACCCCACCCCACAAGAAACACGGATAACAATTTGTTTGTTGCGAATAATTATTTCAACATAGTTATATTTAATTGAATTACAAAAACTGATAAACACTACACAAACATTAACACGGATCGCTATGGCAACGGGAGAGGTACGCAACATTATTTACACACACATATATATATACACATATATATATATACACACACATACACAAATATAAATATATACACATATATATACACACATACACAAGTATAAATAAATACACACATATATATATACACACACATACACAAATATAAATATATACACATATATATATATATACATACACAAATATAAATATATACACACATATATATACACACATACACAAATATAAATATATACACACATACATATATATATATACACATACATAAATATAAATATATACACATATATATATATACACACATACACAAATATAAATATATATACAAACATATATACACACACATACACAAATATAAATATATACACACATACATATATATATATACACATACACAAATATAAATATATACACACATATATATATATACACACATACACAAATATAAATATATACACACATATATATATACACACATACACAAATATAAATATATACACACATATATATATATACACACATACACAAGTATAAATAAATACACACATATATACACACACATACAAATATAAATATATACACATATATATATACACATACACAAGTATAAAGAAATACACACATATATATATATACACACACATACACAAATATAAATATATACACATATATATATACACATACACAAATATAAATATATACACATATATATATATATACACATACACAAATATAAATATATACGCACATATATATATACACACACATACACAAATATAAATATATACACGCATATATATATATACACACATACACAAATATAAATATATACACACATATATACACACATACACAAATATAAATATATACGCACATATATATATATATACACATACACAAATATAAATATATACACACATATATATATATATATACACACATACATACACAAATATAAATATATACGCACATATATATATACACACATACACAAATATAAATATATATACAAACATATATACACACTCAACTACTCTTTTAAGACGCGCGACAGAAAAAATCTTTTTGGTCATTTGTCCTTGTTTTAATAATATTTCTAACACAATTTCATGGGAACTTCCGCCCCCTACACACACTAACGCCAGAATTTATAGAAACTGAAAACACTAAAAAAGGGGGGAATTTACCAAAAGTAAAAACGGAATTAAGGAAAATTTAAGAGAAAATTTATCCCCCTAATTTTGTATTAATTCACATATCTAACTTAATATCATATGTGTATTTATTTTGATGGAAAATATAAAAGATATAAGACCGCTTGTTTTTTTTTTCATTGTAAACCGTTTCTGCTTCACGTTTGCAAAATGGGTTTTAGCCCTGAAATATCATGATGAAATATACTGGGTAAATCATGACTTTTGTTTTATTTGTTATCATTAGCCCTTTATGTATTTCTTTCTTGTCCTGGCTTTCTGAAATTTAGTCATTTATTATATATGTCACAATGCTTCATATTAACTATATATTTATATATATAAAATAAAGTTAAATAAAAGTCAATTGGTTAAAATTTAGCTTCGTTTATTACTGCTATATATATTTCAGTGACAGCCATCTTTGGCTGTGACTTCTTCAGGCACTTTGAATTAGTGTGGTATAGACAAGTACATATGTTGTTTAGGTGTATAATATTGTCAATACTCTGATATGCCCAGTTCCTTGTTTGGTTGTTAATTCACTGAGGAACTGGAGTGAATTAACAACCAAACAAGGAACTGGGCATATCAGAGTATTGACAATATTATACACCTAAACAACATATGTACTTGTCTATACCACACTAATTCAAAGTGCCTGAAGAAGTCACAGCCAAAGATGGCTGTCACTGAAATATATATAGCAGTAATAAACGAAGCTAAATTTTAATCATTTGACTTACATTTAACTTTATTTTACACTACTCCGGAGTAACCAAACCAACCTGCGCACTTTGTCGAGTGCTCCAGCCTGCATACTGAGGTGTTGGTATACAACCAACATAAACTCAAAATCTATTTATATATATATATATATATATATATTTATTTTTTTTTGAAACGATCGACTTTCGTAAAATCGGACCGAGGGAACGATGTTTCCGTTGGTCTTTCCAATTGCTAATACTATCTATCGGTCGCAACTCCAGGTAGAAGGCGCAACGTGAAATAAAGTGTCTTGCTCAAGGACATAACGCATCGCCTGGTCCAGGAATCGAACTCACAACCTTACGATTGCGAATCCAATTCTCTAACCACTCGGCCACACTCCTTCACACACACATATATAATCTGGAATTAGCTGTTGAAACAGGAAAATGTCAGCCGTCGGATCTCGACTTATATATATATATATATATATATATAGTTATACTTTGGGAGGGTCATGTTGCCAATAAGAATTACACGCACCAGCTGCTTTCACTTCAATTTATTATAAATTTACGTTTGGTTGTTCATATATTATCAAAGTTCTTTCGTCACACATTCTGTAACCTCTTCAGTGACTGCAGATTCATTTCTTTGTTTTGTGAAGAAGATGGCGTAGGACAGAACAAAGGAGAGGCACAAAACAACGAAAAGAATCCCCAGTCACTGAAGAGGTCACAGAATGTGTGACGAAAGAACTTTGACAATATATGAACAACCATCCGGTTGTGGAACCAACCAACCAACCAACCGGAAATTTATAATAAATTGAAGTGAAAGCAGCTGGTGCGTGTGTTTCTTATTGGCAACATGACCCTCCCAAAGTATAACAATATATATATATATATATATATATTATATATATATATATATAAAAGTCGAGATCCGACGGCTGATATTTTCCTGTTTCAACAGCTAATTCCAGATTTTATATATATATATATATATATATATATATATATATATATATATATATATAATATATAGTTAATATGAAGCATTGTGTGTATATATTTATATTTGTGTATGTCTATATATATATATGTGTGTGTATATATTTATATTTGTGTATGTGTGTGTATATATTTATATTTGTGTATGTGTGTATATATATGTGTTTATATATTTATATTTGTGTATGTGTGTGTATATATTTATATTTGTGTATGTGTGTATATATATGTGTGTATATATTTATATTTGTGTATGTGTGTATATATGTGTGTGTATATATTTATATATAGACCAGAGAAACAAGACTCAGTATTTAGCCTTAATAAAAGGACTAATATATATACCCCACTGCTTATGCGCTTTGTTTTTGCTTTCTGTTTTAATTATAATATATATATATATATATATATATATATATATATATATATATATATATATATATTTCGTTTCTGAATTTGTTTAGCAAAATTCTTTATCTGAAAACGTGTGTTGAAACCGATATTGTTATACTTTGGGAGGGTCATGTTGCCAATAAGAAACACACGCACCAGTTGCTGTCACTCCAATTTATTATAATAAATTTATAAATTTCCGGTTGGTTGGTTGGTTCCACAACCAGATGGTTGTTTATATATTGTCAAAGTTCTTTCGTCACACATTCTGTGACCTCTTCAGTGACTAGGGATTCTTTTCTTTGTTTTTGTGCCTCTCCTTTGTTCTGTCCTACGCCATCTTGTTTTCATATATATATATATATACATATATATATATATATATATCACTTGATTATCATACACAAAACGCCAGCCTTAACAGTTCTCCAAGGGATGTCGACTTGATTGAACCCGTCCCCTCAATCTTTCCATTTCTTCTTTAATTTCTCATTCTATCTTCTGATGAAGGACTAGCGTTCGAAACGTTAAGACTCTTTTCCTACTATATTAAGTATAAAACTAATATATTTCACACACACACACATACAT
The DNA here is from genome assembly GCA_964016885.1 of Eledone cirrhosa. Lineage (NCBI taxonomy): Eukaryota > Metazoa > Mollusca > Cephalopoda > Octopoda > Eledonidae > Eledone > Eledone cirrhosa. The sequence continues at coordinate 362,207 of CAXHJY010000860.1, forward strand.
ACACATATATATATGTATGTACAAGGTAAACAGAAATAACAACACAATCAGTACAGTATACGGAAGGAATATATTAGGTTAACGCTTGAAATAGCAGGAAGAGGGTATTAACATTTCGGACGCTAGTCCTTCATCAGGAGAAAGAATGAGAAATAAGATAGATAGAAGGGACGGGTGGGTGGGGTGGAATTGGAAAATATGTTTTTAGATAAAAATATCAGGTCCATTCATGTTGACACACACACATTATATATATATATATATATATATATATATATACAATATTAAATAAATGGAAAACTATATTTATAAAACCATATTTATTTCATTATATATATTTCTGGGATATCATATTAACAATATGCTATGCCTTCATCAGACAAAATACAATATAAACAGTTTTATAGATAAATATATTCGACATACCGTAGTAAACATCAACTTCATTTGAAGAGGTTTACGCTAGCATATTGTTAATATGATATCCCAGAAATATATATAATGAAATAAATATGGTTTTATAAATATAGTTTTCCATTTATTTAATATTGTAAATATACTCCAAATATTTGTCGAGTGCTTTTATATCAGTTATAAATATTTACTAGTTGTAACCCAACAATTTTAAATATAACTTTACATATATATATAT
>CAXHJY010000860.1:367858-372858 GCA_964016885.1 Eledone cirrhosa
TGGTGGTGGTGGGGTAGGTGTGTTTGTAGTGATAATTGTTGTTGTGGTGGTGGTGGTTGTGGTCTTATTGTTTGTGGTGGTGTTGGTGGTGGTGGTGGTGGGGTAGGTGTGTTTGTAGTGATAATTGTTGTTGTGGTGGTGGTTGTGGTCTTATTGTTTGTGGTGGTGTTGGTGGTGGTGTTGGTGGTGGTGGTGGTGGGGTAGGTGTGTTTGTAGTGATAATTGTTGTTGTGGTGGTGGTGGTTGTGGTCTTATTGTTTGTGGTGGTGTTGGTGGTGGTGTTGGTGGTGGTGGTGGTGGGGTAGGTGTGTTTGTAGTGATAATTGTTGTTGTGGTGGTGGTGGTTGTGGTCTTATTGTTTGTGGTGGTGTTGGTGGTGGTGTTGGTGGTGGTGGTGGGGTAGGTGTGTTTGTAGTGATAATTGTTGTTGTGGTGGTGGTGGTTGTGCTCTTATTGTTTGTGGTGGTGTTGGTGGTGGTGTTGGTGGTGGTGGTGGGGTAGGTGTGTTTGTAGTGATAATTGTTGTTGTGGTGGTGGTGGTTGTGGTCTTATTGTTTGTGGTGGTGTTGGTGGTGGTGGTGGTTGTGTTGTAATGGGGGTGGTTGTGTTGTAGTGATAATTGTTGTTGTGGTGGTGGTGGTTGTGGTCTTATTGTTTGTGGTGGTGTTGGTGGTGGTGTTGGTGGTGGTGGTGGTGGTGGTGGTGGGGTAGGTGTGTTTGTAGTGATAATTGTTGTTGTGGTGGTGGTGGTTGTGCTCTTATTGTTTGTGGTGGTGTTGGTGGTGGTGTTGGTGGTGGTGGTGGGGTAGGTGTGTTTGTAGTGATAATTGTTGTTGTGGTGGTGGTGGTTGTGGTCTTATTGTTTGTGGTGGTGTTGGTGGTGGTGTTGGTGGTGGTGGTGGTGGTGGGGTAGGTGTGTTTGTAGTGATAATTGTTGTTGTGGTGGTGGTGGTTGTGGTCTTATTGTTTGTGGTGGTGTTGGTGGTGGTGGTGGTGGGGTAGGTGTGTTTGTAGTGATAATTGTTGTTGTGGTGGTGGTGGTTGTGGTCTTATTGTTTGTGGTGGTGTTGGTGGTGGTGGTGGTGGTGGGGTAGGTGTGTTTGTAGTGATAATTGTTGTTGTGGTGGTGGTGGTTGTGGTCTTATTGTTTGTGGTGGTGTTGGTGGTGGTGTTGGTGGTGGTGTTGGTGGTGGTGGGGTAGGTGTGTTTGTAGTGAGAATTGTTGTTGCGGTGGTGGTGGTTGTGGTCTTATTGTTTGTGGTGGTGTTGGTGGTGGTGGTGGTGGTGGTGGTGGTGGGGTAGGTGTGTTTGTAGTGATAATTGTTGTTGTGGTGGTGGTGGTTGTGGTCTTATTGTTTGTGGTGGTGTTGGTGGTGGTGTTGGTGGTGGTGTTGGTGGTGGTGGGGTAGGTGTGTTTGTAGTGAGAATTGTTGTTGCGGTGGTGGTGGTTGTGGTCTTATTGTTTGTGGTGGTGTTGGTGGTGGTGGTGTTGGTGGTGGTGTTGGTGGTTGTAGTGGGGGTGGTTGTGTTGTAGTGGTTGCAGTCGTGGTTGGTGTTGTAGTGGTGGTGGTTGTAGTGGTTGTAGTTGTGGTGGTGGTTGTAGTTGTGGTGGTGGTTGTAGTGGTGGTGGTTGTAGTAGTGGTGGTGGTTGTAGTGGTGGTGGTGGTTGTAGTGGTGGTGGTTGTAGTGGTGGTGGTGGTTGTAGTGGTGGTGGTGGTTGTAGTGGTGGTGGTTGTAGTGGTGGTGGTGGTTGTAGTGGTGGTGGTTGTAGTGGTGGTGGTGGTTGTAGTGGTGGTGGTGGTTGTAGTGGTGGTGGTGCTTGTAGTGGTGGTGGTGGTTGTAATGGGGGTGGTTGTGTTGTAGTGGTTTTAGCCGTGGTTGGTGTTGTAGTTGTGGTGGTTGTAGTAGTGGTGGTGGTTGTAGTGGTGGTGGTGGTTGTAGTGGTGGTGGTTGTAGTGGTGGTGGTGCTTGTAGTTGTGGTGGTTGTAGTAGTGGTGGTGGTTGTGGTCTTATTGTTTGTGCTGATGTTGGTGGTGTTGGTGGTGGTTGTAGTGGGGGTGGTTGTGTTGTAGTGGTTGCAGCCGTGGTTGGTGTTGTAGTTGTGGTGGTTGTAGTAGTGGTGGTGGTTGTAGTGGTGGTGGTGGTTGTAGTGGTGGTGGTTGTAGTGGTGGTGGTTGTAGTGGTGGTGGTGCTTGTAGTTGTGGTGGTTGTAGTGGTGGTAGTGGTGGTGGTGGTGGTGGTGGTGGTTGTAATGGGGGTGGTTGTGTTGTAGTGGTTGCAGCCGTGGTTGGTGTTGTAGTTGTGGTGGTTGTAGTAGTGGTGGTGGTTGTAGTGGTGGTGGTGGTTGTAGTGGTGGTGGTTGTAGTGGTGGTGGTTGTAGTGGTGGTGGTGCTTGTAGTTGTGGTGGTTGTAGTGGTGGTAGTGGTGGTGGTGGTTGTAATGGGGGTGGTTGTGTTGTAGTGGTTGCAGCCGTGGTTGGTGTTGTAGTTGTGGTGGTTGTAGTAGTGGTGGTGGTTGTGTTGTAGTGCTTGCGGTCGTGGTTTGTGTGTTAGTGGTGGTGGTTGTGTTGTAGTGCTTGCGGTCGTGGTTTGTGTGGTAGTGGTGGTGCTGGTGGTTATTGTTGTTGGTGGTGTTGATGGTGGTGGTGGCGGTGTTTGTGGTAGTAGTGGTTCGTTGGCGGCGGCAGAAGCTTTGATGGTGGTGGTGTTGGTGGCGTTGTTGGTGGTGGTGTTGGTGGTGGCGGTGGTGGTGTCGGTGGTGGTGGTGGTGGTGGTTTTGGTGGAGGTGGTGTTGGTGCTCGTGTGTGGCTGTGTTGATGGTGGTGGTGATGGTGATGGTGGCGGTGTTGGTGGTGGCGGTGTTGGTGTTGATGGTGGTGGTGGTGGTGTTGGTGGTGGTGGTGGTGGTGTTGGTGTTGATGGTGTTGGTGGTGGCGTTGTTGATGGTGGTGGTGGTGGTGGTGGTGTTGGTGGTGGCGGTGTTGGTGTTGATGGTGGTGGTGGCGGTGTTGGTGTTGATGGTGTTGGTGGCGGTGTTGGTGGTGGTGGCGGTGTTGGTGATGGTGCTGGTGTTGGTGATGGTGGTGTTGTTGGTGGTGGCGTTGTTGATGGTGGTGGTGGCGGTGTTGGTGTTGATGGTGGTGGTGGCGGTGTTGGTGTTGATGGTGGTGGTGGCGGTGTTGGTGTTGGTGGTGGCGGTGTTGGTGTTGGTGGTGGCGGTGTTGGTGTTGGTGTTGATGGTGGTGGTGGCGGTGTTGGTGGTGGTGTTGATGGTGGTGGTGGCGGTGTTGGTGTTGATGGTGGTGGTGGCGGTGGTGGTGCTCGTGTGTGGCTGTATTAGTGGTCGTGGTGGCGGCAAACAGCAAAAGAGGATTGTGTATTGATAAACTACCCCCCCCCCCCCCAGACATCAGTCACCAGCCCCCCACCCCCCCACACCCCACCACCCCACCACACACACGGGTCGTAGTTGAGTGTGGGAGTGGGGGAGGTGCAGAGGGGAGTCTCGAGCAGTGTAGTGCGAGGTAATGTAAGGTTAGGTAGGGAGGTGTGTATAGGGTGGTGCGGTGTGGTGTGGTGTGGTGTGGTGTGGTGTGGTGTAGTGTGGTGTGGTGTGGTGTAGTGTGGTGTGGTGTGGTATAGTGTGGTGTGTTGTAGTGTAGTGTGGTGTGGTGTGGTGTAGTGTGGTGTAGTGTGGTGTGGTGTAGTATAGTGTGGTGTGGTGTGGTGTGGTATAGTGTGGTGTGTTGTAGTGTAATGTGGTGTGGTGTGGTGTGGTGTAGTATAGTGTGGTGTCGTGTGGTGTGGTGTAGTATGGTGTGGTGTGGTGTAGTGTGGTGTGGTGTGGTGTAGTGTGGTGTGATGTAGTATAGTGTGGTGTGGTGTGGTGTGGTGTGGTGTGGTGTGGTATAGTGTGGTGTGTTGTAGTGTAATGTGGTGTGGTGTAGTGTGGTGTGGTGTAGTATAGTGTGGTGTCGTGTGGTGTGGTGTAGTATGGTGTGGTGTGGTGTAGTGTGGTGTGGTGTGGTGTAGTGTGGTGTGGTTTAGTGTAGTGTAGTGTAGTGTAATATAGTGTGATGTGGTGTAATATAGTGTGGTGTGGTGTAGTGTGGTGTGGTGTAATATAATGTGGTGTGGTGTAATATAATGTGGTGTGGTGTAATATAGTGTGATGTGGTGTAATATAGTGTGGTGTGGTGTAGTGTGGTGTGGTGTAATATAATGTGGTGTGGTGTAATATAGTGTGATGTGGTGTAGTGTGGTGTGGTGTAATATAATGTGGTGTGGTGTAATATAGTGTGATGTGGTGTAGTGTGGTGTGGTGTAATATAGTGTGATGTGGTGTAATATAGTGTGGTGTGGTGTAGTGTGGTGTGGTGTAATATAATGTGGTGTGGTGTAATATAGTGTGGTGTAGTATAGTGTAGTGTGGTGTAGTATAGTGTGATGTGGTGTAGTGTGGTGTGGTGTAGTATAGTGTGGTGTGGTGTAGTATAGTGTGGTGTGGTGTAGTATAGTGTAGTATAGTATAGTGTAATATAGTGTGGCGTGGTGTAATATAGTGTGGTGTGGTGTGGTGTGGTGTGGTGTGGTGTGGTGTGGTGTGGTGTAGTGCGGTATGGTGTAGTGTGGTGTGGTGTAGTATAGTGTGGTGTGGTGTGGTGTAGTGTAGTGTAGTGGTGTAGTGTAGTGTGTTGTGTTGTAGTGTAGTATAGTGTGGTGTGGTGTAGTGTAGTGTAGTGTAGTGTGGTGTAGTATAGTGTGGTGTGGTGTAGTATAGTGTGGTGTAGTATAGTGTGGTGTAGTGTAGTGTAGTGTAGTGTAGTGTAGTGTAGTATAGTGTGGCGTGGTGTAATATAGTGTGGTGTAGTGTGGTGTGATGTAGTGTGGTGTGGTATAGTGTGGTGTGGTGTGGTATAGTGGGGTGAGGTATAGTGGGGTGTGGTGTGGTGTAGTGTGGTGTGGTGTAGTGTGGTGTGGTGTGGTGTGGTATAGTGTAGT
>CAXHJY010000860.1:380358-382858 GCA_964016885.1 Eledone cirrhosa
GCAACTCCAGGTAGAAGGAGCAACGTGAAATAAAGTGTCTTGTTCAAGGACATAACGCATCGCCCGGTCCAGGAATCGAACTCACAACCTCACGATTGTGAATCCAATTCTCTAACCACTCAGCCACACGCCTTCACATATATATATACATATATATATATTTCTTTTGTTTGTATTTTTTCACAAGAAATAAGTTTTATCGAATATTCTTTACATAGAAAAACAGTTTAAATAACAGGGCATATACAGTCCCTTAACGGAAATAAAGGACTTTAGCAACTGTGGGTCTTGAGCCGATAATTTCGTGCTTGCTGGATAGAAAGGCTACCATTAAAAGCAAGAGTGAAACTAACATAACAGTGTACAATTGTGTTTTGTTCGTTGTTTTCAACTATATATATATGTCTTCGTTTTAACGCTATAACGCATGTGGGTTTATTGGGGTCGATAATATAAAGTACCACATAATACACTGGGTATTTGCTGGCCTTGTGCCTAACGTAGAAACAATTATTTCATTGGTGGTTTGGCAGTATCGGTAGAGGGTCGGACGCAATGCTTTGACGCATAGAATTATGGCCCTCGCCATTCTGTGTTCAAATCCCGCCGAGGTTAACTTTACCTTTCATCCTTATGGGGTCGATAAAATAAAGTACCAGTAATACACTGGATAAATTGCTGGCCTTGTGCCAAAAATAGAAACAATTATTTCTTTATATATCAGAAATTTATACTTGGATTACGCGATTTTGCTTTATGCGCCGCGTTCTCGAACGCATCTTCGCGTAAAAAACGAACAGATTGTATACATACATATACATACATGCATACATACATACATACACACATATATATATATATATATATATATAAATATATATTCTAGGGCGGGTAAAATTCCCGAGATCCATGGACAAGTTCTCTCCAGCGGTCTCTGTCCCTCATTATCGCTGCCATGTCCTGCGTCTCCAACAGACCAGTGTCTGTCCTTAGGGCATCAACATACGTTAACCTTGGTCTTCCACTTCCAGTGTGTCCATGTAGGGGCTCCCACAGAAGCACTGAGTGCAGTGTCAACTCTGGATGTCGGTGAGCATGTCCAGCTAACCTAGTGTGTCCATGTAGGGGCTCCCAAAGGAGCACTGAGTGCAGTGTCAACTCTGGATGTCGGTGAGCATGTCCAGCTAACCTAGTGTGTCCATGTAGGGGCTCCCAAAGGAGCACTGAGTGCAGTGTCAACTCTGGATGTCGGTGAGCATGTCCAGCTAACCCAGTGTGTCCATGTAGGGGCTCCCACAGGAGCAGTGAGTGCAGTGTCAACTCTGGATGTCGGTGAGCATGTCCAGCTAACCCAGTGTGTCCATGTAGGGGCTCCCACAGGAGCAGTGAGTGCAGTGTCAACTCTGGATATCGGTGAGCATGTCCAGCTAACCCAGTGTGTCCATGTAGGGGCTCCCACAGGAGCACTGAGTGCAGTGTCAACTCTGGATGTCGGTGAGCATGTCCAGCTAACCCCAGTCTTTTCTGTGTCACTTTGGAGCTGACTTTTGGGAGGCTCCCGTACTGATCGTGCGGTTAGGGTTTTCATTGACTTTAGGAAGGCCTTTGATTGTGGACCGTCACTGCCTGATGAAGATCTTACAGGCTTATGGAATCTCCAAGAAGATAGTGGACCTGATATCACTGCTCTACACCAACACCAAAGCCCAAGTCATTACCTCTGATGGGATCACAGAGTTCTTTGATATATATGTATATATTAATTCAAAATATTAACAAAAATAGAACTTCTTGTGATCAAGTATATTTTATTATACATATTTCAGAGGTACTGAGCTAACTTCAACAGTACATCCTCATCAGATAAAATAAGATGATACATGACATACCCTGACATAGTAGAAGGTTAAGATCCAGTCATGGTAGTGATCCATGGTAGTGATCCATGACTGAATCTGAACCATCTACTAAGTCAGAGGATGTCATGTATCATCTTATTTTATCTGATGAGGACGTACTGTTGAAGTTAGCTCAGTACCTCTGAAATATGTATAATAAAATATACTTGATCACAAGAAGTTCTATTTTTGTTAATATTTTGAATTAATATTAATAACTCCAGAAAACCAACTGTGGAGTGCTTCCAATCTATTGTAAAACTCATTCTTTGATTTATTCATTGAACCTTGTTTAACACTTAAATATATATATATATATATACGATATTAAACCAATGGAAACTATATTTATAAAACCATATTTATTTCATTATATATATTTCAGGGATATCATATAAAAAATATGGTATGCCCTCTTCAGACAAAATACAATATATAAACAGTTTTATAAATAAATTTGACATACCTTAAACTTTACAACTTCCATTTAAAAAGTTGTTTTAATATTTACTCGTTGTAACCCAACAATTTTAAATAAAACTTTTGCATATATATATATATATATATATATATATAGGAACCAGTAAGACCCCGACAGCTGA
>CAXHJY010000860.1:390358-392858 GCA_964016885.1 Eledone cirrhosa
TCGTTATACCGTCACCCTCCCCCTCACAGCCACGTTATACCATCACCCCCTTCCCTCACAGCCACGTAATACCCTCAGCGCCCACTCACGGCCACATAATACCACCAGCGCCCCCAACCATATTTCCAGAGAGACCTGCCTACACATAGATAGACAGATAGATATATTTCTTTATTTGCCACAAGGGCGCACAAGAAAAGGGGACAAAACAAAGACATATGGCGTGGATTTTTCATACAGTCGTGTAAAAAATGTCAACATACAAATTCAACAATCGAAATCCCCAATAGGGGGGGGGGGGCACCACAAATGGGTTGTTTTATACCCCGTAGATAGAACAACCCTCAACTTCAGGAGCATGTTGTGCAAGTACCCCTTTCTTCCTTTTGCTCTTTTCTTCAACCTACAGGTTTATATACAGAGAAGGCCCAATCACTCGGGCTGTTTATATACAGAGAAGGCCCAATCACTCGGGCTGTTTATATACAGAGAATGTCCAATCTCTCGGGCCATTCTTGCCACATTCACCTACCTTTCAGTAAATTTACTGGGGTGCAGTGCCTCTCTCTCCACTCTGATTCGCCTCCTAAAGTGGTACATAATATAAATAAATATCATATATTTTCTATTTTACTATATCTAAACTATAATAATATATATTATAAATAATATAATATATACCATGTATAAATAAATATTATATATTTTCTATTTTACTATATCTAAACTATAATAATATATATTATAAATAATATAATATATACCATGTATAAATAAATATCATATATTTTCTATTTTACTATATCTAAACTATAATAATATATATTATAAATAATATAATATATACAATGTAAAATAAATATTATATATTTTCTATTTTACTATATCTAAACTATAATAATATATATTATAAATAATATAATATATACAATGTATAAATAAATATTATATATTTTCTATTTTACTATATCTAAACTATAATAATATATATTATAAATAATATAATATATACAATGTAAAATAAATATTATATATTTTCTATTTTACTATATCTAAACTATAATAATATATATTATAAATAATATAATATATACAATGTATAAATAAATATTATATATTTTCTATTTTACTATATCTAAACTATAATAATATATATTATAAATAATATAATATATACAATGTAAAATAAATATTATATATTTTCTATTTTACTATATCTAAACTATAATAATATATATTATAAATAATATAATATATACCATGTATAAATAAATATCATATATTTTCTATTTTACTATATCTAAACTATAATAATATATATTATAAATAATATAATTGTTTCTACATTTGGCACAAGGCCAGCAATTTACCAGTGCATTACTGGTACTTTATTTTATCGACCCCGAAAGGATGAAAGGCAAAGTTAACCTCGGCGGGATTTGAACTCAGAATGGCAAGGACCGTAACTCTATGCGTCAAAGTATGGCGTCCGACCCTCTACCGATACTGCCAATATACCATGTATAGATAAATATCATATATTTTCTATTTTACTATATCTAAACTATAATAATATATATTATAAATAATTGTTTCTACTTTTGGCACAAGGCCAGCAATTACCCAATGCATTACTGGTACTTTATTCTATCGACCCCAGAAGGATGAAAGGCAAAGTTAACCTCTATATATATTATAAATAATATAATATATACCATGTATAAATAAATATTATATATTTTTTATTTTACTATATTTATATACAATATGTATTATCTGATATTTAATATACTATTATATTATCTATATCGCCCCCCTGGGGTCCCATGCCCCATGGATTTTAACGTCCTGGGGGGTGGGGGTACCCACTTTACTAACCTCTGTCCTAAGCGAACGATCTCAAAGCATCGACGTGCGTGGAGTCGAGGCACGTGGCCTAGTGGTAAGGGTGTTGGACTTACAATCATAATGTAGTGGGTTCGATCCTTGGCTTGCGTGTTGGTTGTGTTCTTGAGCAAAACACTTCATTTCACGTTGCTCCAGTATACTCAGCTGAGAATGGGTACCAGCAATAGTTGGAGGTTTAACCCTGCGATGGACTGGCGTCCTGTCCGGGGGGGAGGGGGGAGTCTTGTACTCTCAGTCGCTTTTCACCATGAAACCAAAATAAGCCCTGGCCTAACGAGCTTCTTTCTGACTTAAAACAGACTTTGCACGAGTCATGGGCAACCATTTTCGAGAAGCGGACCACATGAGATATATCTCATCCTCAGGCGGGCCTCAAGCGCTAATTTACATTCGTTCCCAACATTAAAAAAAACAGGGGTGGTAACTCAGGTTGTTTTGATTTGTTTCTTCAGAATTCGTACACGTTGTTTTCCTCGATCGTAAACATGATAGAAAGATAAATTACGACCGAAAAGTTGGAGTAAAAAACATCAGAAAGATTTCACTTAGGTGACTTAGGGGAGCCATTCAGAAAGCTTCGCGAGCCACAGGT
>CAXHJY010000860.1:407858-415358 GCA_964016885.1 Eledone cirrhosa
ATAGTCACATACACACACATACAGTCATATACACACCCTACTGTCATATATAGTCACATACAAACACATACAGTCATATACACACCCTACTGTCATATATAGTCACATACAAACACATACAGTCATATACACACCCTACTGTCTTATATATAGTCACACACAAACACATACAGTCATATACACACCCTACTGTCTTATATATAGTCACACACAAACACATACAGTCATATACACACCCCACTGTCTTATATATAGTCACACACAAACACATACAGTCATATACACACCTTACTGTCATATATAGTCACATACACACACATACAGTCATATACACACCTTACTGTCTTATATAGTCACACACAAACACATACAGTCATATACACACCCTACTGTCTTATATATAGTCACACACAAACACATACAGTCATATACACACCCTACTGTCATATATAGTCACACACAAACACATACAGTCATATACACACCCTACTGTCTTATATATAGTCACACACAAACACATGCAGTCATATACACACCCTACTGTCTTATATATAGTCACACACACACACATACAGTCATATACACACCTTACTGTCTTATATATATTCACACACAAACACCTACAGTCATATACACACCCTACTGTCTCATATATAGTCACACACAAACACATACAGTCATATACACACCTTACTGTCTTATATATAGTCACACACAAACACATACAGTCATATACACACCTTACTGTCTTATATAGTCACACACAAACACATACAGTCATATACACACCTTACTGTCTTATATATAGTCACACACAAACACATACAGTCATATACACACCCTACTGTCTTATATATAGTCACACACAAACACATACAGTCATATACACACCCTACTGTCTTATATATAGTCACACACAAACACATACAGTCATATACACACCTTACTGTCTTATATATAGTCACACACAAACACATACAGTCATATACACACCTTACTGTCATATATAGTCACACACAAACACATACAGTCATATACACACCCTACTGTCTTATATATAGTCACACACAAACACATACAGTCATATACACACCCTACTGTCTTATATATAGTCACACACAAACACATACAGTCATATACACACCTTACTGTCTTATATATAGTCACACACAAACACATACAGTCATATACACACCCCACTGTCTTATATATAGTCACACACAAACACATACAGTCATATACACACCTTACTGTCTTATATATAGTCACACACAAACACATACAGTCATATACACACCTTACTGTCTTATATATAGTCACACACAAACACATACAGTCATATACACACCTTACTGTCTTATATATAGTCACACACAAACACATACAGTCATATACACACCCTACTGTCTTATATATAGTCACACACAAACACATACAGTCATATACACACCTTACTGTCATATATAGTCACATACACACACATACAGTCATATACACACCCTACAGTCTTATATATAGTCACACACAAACACATACAGTCATATACACACCCTACTGTCTTATATAGTCACACACAAACACATACAGTGATATACACACCTTACTGTCTTATATATAGTCACACACAAACACATACAGTCATATACACACCTTACTGTCTTATATAGTCACACACAAACACATACAGTCATATACACACCTTACTGTCTTATATATAGTCACACACAAACACATACAGTCATATACACACCCTACTGTCTTATATATAGTCACACACAAACACATACAGTCTTATACACACCCTACTGTCTTATATATAGTCACACACAAACACATACAGTCATGTACACACCTTACTGTCTTATATATAGTCACACACAAACACATACAGTCATATACACACCTTACTGTCTTATATATAGTCACACACAAACACCTACAGTCATATACACACCTTACTGTCGTATATATAGTCACACACAAACACATACAGTCATATACACACCCTACTGTCTTATATATCGTCACACACAAACACATACAGTCATATACACACCTTACTGTCTTATATATCGTCACACACAAACACATACAGTCATATACACACCCTACTGTCTTATATATAGTCACATACAAACACATAGTCATATACACACCTTACTGTCTTATATATAGTCACACACAAACACATACAGTCATATACACACCCTACTGTCTTATATATAGTCACACACAAACACATACAGTCATATACACACCCTACTGTCTTATATATAGTCACATACACACACATACAGTCATATACACACACTACTGTCTTATATATAGTCACACACAAACACATACAGTCATATACACACCCCACTGTCTTATATATCGTCACATACACACACATACAGTCATATACACACCATACTGTCTTATATATAGTCACACACAAACACATACAGTCATATACACACCTTACTGTCATATATATAGTCACACACAGACACAGACAGTCATATACACACCCGACTGTCTTATATATAGTCACACACAAACACATACAGTCATATACACACCATACTGTCATATATATAGTCACACACAAACACATAGTCATATACACACCTTACTGTCTTATATATAGTCACACACAAACACATACAGTCATATACACACCTTACTGTCATATATATAGTCACACACAAACACATACAGTCATATACACACCTTACTGTCTTATATATAGTCACACACAAACACATACAGTCATATACACACCCTACTGTCTTATATATAGTCACACACAAACACATACAGTCATATACACACCTTACTGTCATATATATAGTCACACACAAACACATACAGTCATATACACACCCTACTGTCTTATATATAGTCACACACAAACACATACAGTCATATACACACGCCACTGTCTTATATATAGTCACACACAAACACATACAGTCATATACACACCCTACTGTCTTATATATAGTCACACACAAACACATACAGTCATATACACACCCTACTGTCTTATATATAGTCACACACAAACACATACAGTCATATACACACCCTACTGTCTTATATATAGTCACACACAAACACATACAGTCATATACACACCCCACTGTCTTATATATAGTCACACACAAACACATACAGTCATATACACACCCTACTGTCTTATATATAGTCACACACAAACACATACAGTCATATACACACCCCACTGTCTTATATATAGTCACACACAAACACATACAGTCATATACACACCCTACTGTCTTATATATAGTCACACACAAACACATACAGTCATATACACACCCTACTGTCATATATAGTCACACACAAACACATACAGTCATATACACACCCTACTGTCTTATATATAGTCACACACAAACACATACAGTCATATACACACCTTACTGTCTTATATATAGTCACACACAAACACATACAGTCATATACACACCTTACTGTCTTATATATAGTCACACACAAACACATACAGTCATATACACACCTTACTGTCTTATATATAGTCACACACAAACACATACAGTCATATACACACCTTACTGTCTTATATATAGTCACACACAAACACATACAGTCATATACACACCTTACTGTCTTATATATAGTCACACACAAACAGATACAGTCATATACACACCTTACTGTCTTATATATAGTCACACACAAACACATACAGTCATATACACACCTTACTGTCATATATAGTCACACACAGACACATACAGTCATATACACACCCTACTGTCTTATATATAGTCACACACAAACACATACAGTCATATACACACCTTACTGTCTTATATATAGTCACACACAAACACATACAGTCATATACACACCTTACTGTCTTATATATAGTCACACACAAACAGATACAGTCATATACACACCTTACTGTCTTATATATAGTCACACACAAACACATACAGTCATATACACACCTTACTGTCATATATAGCCACACACAGACACATACAGTCATATACACACCCTACTGTCATATATAGTCACACACAAACACATACAGTCATATACACACCTTACTGTCTTATATATAGTCACACACAAACACATACAGTCATATACACACCTTACTGTCTTATATATAGTCACACACAAACACATAGTCATATACACACCCTACTGTCTTATATATAGTCACACACAAACACATACAGTCATATACACACCCTACTGTCTTATATATAGTCACACACAAACACATACAGTCATATACACACCCTACTGTCTTATATATAGTCACACACAAACACATACAGTCATATACACACCTTACTGTCTTATATATAGTCACACACAAACACATACAGTCATATACACACCCTACTGTCTTATATATAGTCACATACACACACATACAGTCATATACACACCTTACTGTCTTATATATAGTCACACACAAACACATACAGTCATATACACACCTTACTGTCTTATATATAGTCACACACAAACACATAGTCATATACACACCTTACTGTCATATATAGTCACATACACACACATACAGTCATATACACACCCTACTGTCATATATAGTCACATACACACACATACAGTCATATACACACCCACTGTCTTATATATAGTCACACACAAACACATACAGTCATATACACACCCTACTGTCTTATATATAGTCACACACAAACACATACAGTCATATACACACCCTACTGTCTTATATATAGTCACACACAAACACATACAGTCTTATACACACCCCACTGTCTTATATATAGTCACACACAAACACATACAGTCTTATACACACCTTTCTGTCTTATATATAGTCACACACAAACACATAGTCATATACACACCCTACTGTCTTATATATAGTCACACACAAACACATACAGTCATATACACACCTTTCTGTCTTATATATAGTCACACACAAACACATAGTCATATACACACCCTACTGTCTTATATATAGTCACACACAAACACATACAGTCATATACACACCTTACTGTCTTATATATAGTCACGCACAAACACATACAGTCATATACACACCTTACTGTCTTATATATAGTCACACACAAACACATACAGTCATATACACACCTTACAATCTTATATATAGTCACACACAAACACATACAGTCATATACACACCCTACTGTCTTATATATAGTCACACACAAACACATACAGTCATATACACACCTTACTGTCTTATATATAGTCACAGACAAACACATACAGTCATATACACACCCTACTGTCCTATATATAGTCACACACAAACACATACAGTCATATACACACCCTACTGTCTTATATATAGTCACATACACACACATACAGTCATATACACACCTTACTGTCTTATATATAGTCACACACAAACACATACAGTCATATACACACCTTACTGTCATATATAGTCACATACACACACATACAGTCATATACACACCCCACTGTCTTATATATAGTCACACACAAACACATACAGTCATATACACATCTTACTGTCTTATATATAGTCACACACAAACACATACAGTCATATACACACCCTACTGTCTTATATATAGTCACACACAAACACATACAGTCATATACACACCTTACTGTCTTATATATAGTCACACACAAACACATACAGTCATATACACACCTTACTGTCTTATATATAGTCACATACAAACACCTACAGTCATATACACACCCTACTGTCATATATAGTCACACACAAACACATACAGTCATATACACACCCCACTGTCTTATATATAGTCACATACAAACACATACAGTCATATACACACCCCACTGTCTTATATATAGTCACACACAAACACATAGTCATATACACACCTTACTGTCTTATATATAGTCACACACAAACACATACAGTCATATACACACCCCACTGTCTTATATATAGTCACACACAACACATACAGTCATATACACACCTTACTGTCTTATATATAGTCACACACAAACACATACAGTCATATACACACCTTACTGTCTTATATATAGTCACATACAAACACATACAGTCATATACACACCCCACTGTCTTATATATAGTCACACACAAACACATAGTCATATACACACCTTACTGTCTTATATATAGTCACACACAAACACATACAGTCATATACACACCCCACTGTCTTATATATAGTCACACACAACACATACAGTCATATACACACCTTACTGTCTTATATATAGTCACACACAAACAGTCATATACACACCCTACTGTCTTATATATAGTCACACACAAACACATACAGTCTTATATATATATATTATATTAATATGTGGATTGGCAGTATCGGTAGAGGGTCGGACGCCATGCTTTCCAGCATAGTTACGTCCCTTTACGATCTGAGTTCAAATCCGGCCGAGGTTGACTTTGCCTTTCATCCTTACGGGGTCGATAAAATAAAGTACCAGTAATGCACTGGGTAATTGCTGGCCTTGTGCCTAAAGTAGAAACAATTAATATATATCTATATATCTATATACGTATATATATATATATACATAATACATATATACATAATATATATATATACATAATACATATATATACATAATATATATACATAATATATATACATAATATATATATATACATAATATATATATTTGCATAATATATATACATATAATATATATACATAATATATATACATATAATATATATACATAATATATATACATATAATATATATACATATAATATATATACATATAATATATATACATATAATATATATACATATAATATATATACATATAATATATATACATAATATATATATATACATATAATATATAATATATATATATATACATATAATATATATACATATAATATATATACATATAATATATATACATAATATATATATATACATAATATATAATATATATATATATACATAATATATAATATATATATATATACATAATATATAATATATATATATATACATAATATATAATATATATATATATACATAATAGGTATACACATAATACATATATATATATAGGAAAAGAGTCAGGACACCGACAGCTGAGCTCCGGCCGTTTCGGCAGCTATTCCTGAGTTCAGAAATAGCGGTCGAAACGGCCGGAGCTCAGCCGTCGGGGTCCTGACTCTTTTCCTATTTCCCACTCTACTACCCTAAGTGTTGAGTACTCTGGTGCGTTATGGTCCACCTGGTTCCTTACCACACTTCCTTCGTTATATATATATATATATATATATATATATATATATAGTTATGTAATAAACAACATAAGGCAATTAATTCATTTACCAGTGGTTTCTTAAAAGCAAAAACATTTTGCTTTCAATCCTTCATTCTGATGATTGAAAGCAAAATGTTTTTGCTTTTATGAAACCACTGGTAAATGACATAATTGCCTAATGTGGGTTTATTA
>CAXHJY010000860.1:425358-428278 GCA_964016885.1 Eledone cirrhosa
CCATATTTTTAATATGGTATCCCTGAAATATGTATAATGAAATAAATATGGTTTTATAAATATAGTTTCCATTTGTTCAATATCGTATATCTACTCCAAAACTTGTTGAGTGCTTTATATCAGTTATAAAATATTTACTCGTTGTAACCCAACAATTTTAAATAAAACTTTTGCATATATATATATATATATATATATATTTATATATATATTGGCTTGAGGGCCCTTGAATCCCAGGCTATTGCAATATCTGCTCCTTATTCTAGATGTGGAAGACGGGACCTTTGGCACCACACAGTGACGTCCTGTTCCATGATTGGTCCAGCTCCCAATGCCAAAGTTTGGTGGTAGTCCCTCCAGGATTTTCCACATGTAGATCACTGTGTATCGATCCCGTCTTCGTTCCAAGGAGTAGAGGTTCAGTTCCTTTAGCCTCTCCCAGTAGCTTGTCTCCTTCATCGTGGCAATCCTCTTGGTGTAGCTTCGCTGGATTGCCTCAAGCTCCGTGGATACTTTGACACCATGGGGTGACCACAACTGGGAGCAGAAGTCCAGGCGGCTTAGGACAAATGTCCTCCATAGTGTCAACATGGTGTCTCGGTCTCTTGTCCGGAAAGTCCTCAAGATCCAGCCAGCGAGTCGTCTGCACATTGTCGCCACTTTCATGATGTGTGAAGAAAAATATGCATCATCGCTCATGTCTATGCCCAGGTCTCGTATCGATTTAGACACGGGGATATCGGTCCCTCCTGGTCCTGTGTAGTTGTGTTCTACTATATTTGTGTTTGCAGGTTTGTTTGAGGTTTGTATTGTAGGGCTTGGAATTTGCCAGCATTAAACTGTATGTTGGTTTCTTCCGCCCATTTGTATATGGCATCCAGATCCTGCTGTAAAAGGGCAGCGTCAGCCGGGTTTTTGATTGCCTTTGATACCTTAGTCTCATCAGCATAGCTAGTGAGGGATGTTGCTGTATGTACTACACAGGGGATGTCTGAGAGAGCCACCAAAAACAGCAGTTGTCCCAGGACTGTCCCCTGGGGCACCCCACTTGTTATTGGTGTTTTTTTTTAGAGGGCCCCATTTGCTGCGACTGCCTGGCTTCTGTCCTTTAGGAAGTCATGCAGCCACTCACCTACTTTTCCAGTTATACCGAGTCCGTGTAGTTTGTGACATATCATTCTGTGGCCGACCTTGTCAAAGGCCTTCGCAAAGTCAAGATATATCACGTCCACATTTGAGCTGTCTAGTAGTTGTTTCAGTACCCAGTCGTAGTGATGTAGCAGCTGTGTAAGGCAGCTTCTTCCTGGGCGGAAGCCATGTTGCGTGCGGTCATTTTCCTCGAGGAAAGTGGTCAGTTTCTTTCTGACTACTCGCTCCATGACCTTACTGATATGCGACGTCAGGGAGACTGGCCTATAGTTTTTGGCCTCCGCTCTGCTACCTCCTTTATGGATAGGGCATACTGTGCCTTCTTTCAGCTCCCTGGGTAGTACACCGCTAGCCAAGGAGCTTCTGAAGAGCATCTTCAGTGGAGTTGCTAAGGCCCGCTTACATATTTTTAAGATAACTGCTGGGAATCCATCAGGTCCAGCAGCCGAGTCTGTTCTAATTTCATCAATGGCGTACACCACATCCCCCTCCGTTATGTCTATGTGGTTGATGGTTGCCATTTCTTCATGTAGTGTTGTGGCATCAAAGAACTCCTCTGGCTTCGTTATTTGCATGTGCCTCAGTGGACATGTGAACACACCTTTGTACTGTTCATTCAGTATTTCACATATCTCTTGGGGGTTTTCGGTTTTTGAACCGTCCGTATGGAAGAGTGGCCCAATCTTGCAGTGTACTGAGGCAGTTTCTTTTGCAAATTTAAAGAAGGCCTTAGGGTTTGTTTTAATGTTTTCTATGGCCCTGTTCTCTTTCTTTGCCCTCTCATTCTCATGGGAAAGCTTGAGTGCAATCTCGGTGCCAAGTAGTGTACATTTCAAATAGGATTCCTTCTTGTTTTTGTTTTGTTGACTATTCAACTGGTTTGAGAGCTTGGTTCTACGTCTCGTAAGGATTTTCCTATCTCTGGGAATAAGATTTTTGTGTCTGTTTGCCTTTTTCTCCGGGACAAACTTTTTGCATATAGTGTGTATCGTTGTCATGAAGTGTTGAAATTGTGTGTTAGTGTCTTGTGTGGCGGTGTTTTCACTCCATGTTTGCTTCCGGATTTCTCTCTTGATCTTTTTCCAGTTAGCCTTGTAGAAGTTAAGGCTGGATAACGTCCCGGAGCGTCTTGGTGGTTTTGTCTCTGTTGGTTCTCTTGTACCACATATCATTAGCTCTACTAAGTTATGATCCGAGAGAATTGTTGGTGTCACCTTTACATTGTGGATGAGCACTTCGTTGTTTGTGAAACAGAGGTCCAGGACATTTTCGCCTCTTGTTGGGAGGAGTATTGCTTGCTCCATGAACAGCCTGTGTGTGAGGGCCAGCAGGGATTCGGTCTGTCTCTGTTCTATTGACGTCATTCCAGGGAGGAGGTGGCCCTCAGGTCATTTGACCTTTGATAGGTTGAAGTCTCCCAGCAGTAGGATGTTGAGACCCTGGTCCAGTTTGTCAAGGACCTCTTCTATCCTACTTAGGCTATCCTCAAATTTACCCTCATGACTGGGGGCATCGGGCGGCCGATATGTGACACATATTACTGTCTGTAGTTGCTTCATATTTACTATCAGTGTGTCACAGATTGAGTTTGAATGTGTCAACAGTACAATTGGTGTGACATCTTCACGGATATACAGAGCAACCCCACCATGAGTTCTCTCCTTCCTGTCCGAACGAAATACAGTATATTTCGCTATATGTATTTCTGCATCTGCTATACTGCTTGTCAGGTGCGTTTCGGTTAGTGCCATGCATGAACTTAGGAGTCAGC
>CAXHJY010000860.1:443478-445978 GCA_964016885.1 Eledone cirrhosa
AGAAATAGCAGCCAAATCACCCTCATATCACACCCTACTGTCTTATGTATATATGGTAGCTAGACCTGGTAGAAATAGCAGCCAAATCACCCTCATATCACACCCTACTGTCTTATGTATATATGGTAGCTAGACCTGGTAGAAATAGCAGCCAAATCACCCTCATATCACACCCTACTGTCTTATGTATATATGGTAGCTAGACCTGGTAGAAATAGCAGCCAAATCTCCCTCATATCACACCCTACAGTCTTATGTATGTATGGTAGCTAGACCTGGTAGAAATAGCAGCCAAATCTCCCTCATATCACACCCTACTGTCTTATGTATATATGGTAGCTAGACCTGGTAGAAATAGCAGCCAAATCACCCTCAAATCACACCCTACTGTCTTATGTATATAGTAGCTAGACCTGGTAGAAATAGCAGCCAAATCTCCCTCATATCACACCCTACAGTCTTATGTATGTATGGTAGCTAGACCTGGTAGAAATAGCAGCCAAATCACCCTCATATCACACCCTACTGTCTTATGTATATATGGTAGCTAGACCTGGTAGAAATAGCAGCCAAATCTCCCTCATATCACACCCTACTGTCTTATGTATATATGGTAGCTAGACCTGGTAGAAATAGCAGCCAAATCTCCCTCATATCACACCCTACTGTCTTATGTATATATGGTAGCTAGACCTGGTAGAAATAGCAGCCAAATCTCCCTCATATCACACCCTACTGTCTTATGTATATATGGTAGCTAGACCTGGTAGAAATAGCAGCCAAATCTCCCACATATCACACCCTACAGTCTTATGTATGTATGGTAGCTAGACCTGGTAGAAATAGCAGCCAAATCTCCCTCATATCACACCCTACTGTCTTATGTATGTATGGTAGCTAGACCTGGTAGAAATAGCAGCCAAATCTCCCTCATATCACACCCTACAGTCTTATGTATGTATGGTAGCTAGACCTGGTAGAAATAGCAGCCAAATCTCCCTCATATCACACCCTACAGTCTTATGTATAAATAGTAGCTAGACCTGGTAGAAATAGCAGCCAAATCTCCCTCATATCACACCCTACAGTCTTATGTATGTATGGTAGCTAGACCTGGTAGAAATAGCAGCCAAATCTCCCTCATATCACACCCTACAGTCTTATGTATGTATGGTAGCTAGACCTGGTAGAAATAGCAGCCAAATATCCCTCATATCACACCCTACTGTCTTATGTATATATGGTAGCTAGACCTGCTAGAAATAGCAGCCAAATCTCCCTCATATCACACCCTACTGTCTTATGTACATGTGGTAGCTAGACCTGGTAGAAATAGCAGCCAGATCTCCCTCATATCACACCCTACAGTCTTATGTATGTATGGTAGCTAGACCTGGTAGAAATAGCAGCCAAATCACCCTCATATCACACCCTACTGTCTTATGTATATATGGTAGCTAGACCTGGTAGAAATAGCAGCCAAATCTCCCTCATATCACACCCTACTGTCTTATGTATATATGGTAGCTAGACCTGGTAGAAATAGCAGCCAAATCTCCCTCATATCACACCCTACAGTCTTATGTATGTATGGTAGCTAGACCTGCTAGAAATAGCAGCCAAATCTCCCTCATATCACACCCTACTGTCTTATGTATATATGGTAGCTAGACCTGCTAGAAGTAGCAGTCAAATATCCCTCATATCACACCCTACTGTCTTATGTATATATGGTAGCTAGACCTGGTAGAAATAGCAGCCAAATCTCCCTCATATCACACCCTACTGTCTTATGTATGTATGGTAGCTAGACCTGGTAGAAATAGCAGCTAAATCTCCCTCATATCACACCTTACTGTCTTATGTACATATGGTAGCTAGACCTGGTAGAAATAGCAGCCAAATCTCCCTCATATCACACCCTACAGTCTTATGTATGTATGGTAGCTAGACCTGGTAGAAATAACAGCCAAATCTCCCTCATATCACACCCTACTGTCTTATGTATGTATGGTAGCTAGACCTGGTAGAAATAGCAGCCAAATCTCCCTCATATCACACCCTACTGTCTTATGTATGTATGGTAGCTAGACCTGGTAGAAATAGCAGCCAAATCACCCTCATATCACACACTTCAGTTTTCAAATCCCACGCTTCTATATATATATATATATATATTAGATAGATATAGACACATAAATACATACATATATATATATATATATATATATATATATATATATATATATATATATATATATATATGTACACAATCATAGATACACACATATATATATATATATAGAGAGAGAGAGAAGGGGAGAGAGAAGAAGACGTGTGTGTGTATGTGATGACAGTCATAAGAGTGTTGATGGTGATGATGATGGGCGTTGGAAAAATAAACATACACGTCCACCCACACATGTATATATACATATATCTATGTATATACATATATACATATATATATATATTATACATATATCTACGTATATACATA
>CAXHJY010000860.1:455978-458478 GCA_964016885.1 Eledone cirrhosa
CCCGCCAGACAGTCCTATGCGAGCAAGACAACCACTCTTGCCTCAAGTGGGAAAACCCCCGTCCAAACCCATGCAAGCGTGGAACAGGGACGTTAAACGATGATGATGATGATGATATAAATTGTTTCTACTTTTTGCACAAGGCTAACAATTAAACCAGTGTATTACTGGTACTTTATTTTATCTGTCACATATAAAAACACACACACTCACACATTCAGAAATATAATTGTTTCTATGTTTTGGCACAAGGCCAGCAATTATCCAGTATATTACTGGTACTTTATTTCATCGACCCCGTAAGAATGAAAGGCAAAGTTAACCCCGGCGGGATTTGAACTCAGAATAGCAAGGGCCGTAACTCTATGCATCAAAACATGGCGTCCGATCCTCTACCGATACTGCCAACCCCCCGCACCTATATATATATATTAACATAACAGATTAAAGTTCATATATTATTCTTATCGAGCCCTCTTCAGATTTTAGTCTTCACATTTATTATTACTATATATATATATATCTTCATTTCATTTTACGTCCGCTTTTCCCTGCTTGCAAGGGTGGGACGAGAACTGATTTTGGCTTGATTTCTACAGCTGGATGCCCTTCCTAACACCAACCTCATTTACAGTGAGTGCTGGGTGCTTTTTTGCCGTGGCGCCTACACATCCACTTTGCAGTGGAATGATAGGGACCCCAGTCCCTATCATCTCATTTCTACAGCTGAGTAAACTGGAGCAATGTGAAATAAAGTGTCTTGCTCAAGGAAACAACACATCACCTGGTATGAGAATTGAACTCACAACCTTTCGATTGCAAGTCCAATGCTCTAACCACTAAGCCTTGTGCCTCCATATATATATATATATATGTCTGTCGTTCTAGCTATATCTGTAGCTCTCCCTATCTCTCTCTCTCTCTATATATATATATATATATATTTATTTTTATTAAGGTTGCTAGGATGCGGCCATAGGCGGTATGCCGGTTGAGCATTCATTGCTCCTTCGGAGCAGAGTATGATAATATGGAAAACAAAGAATCTCTGATGCATCGGAACACAATTTATTACGTATTACAATTGTTTCTCCGGAGAACAGCTCAAGATACCATCTGTTTGTGGATCGAACCTTGAGCTGTTCGCAGGAGAAACAATTGTAATACGTAATAAATTGTGTTCCGATGCATCACTGATTCTGCGTTTGCCATATTATATATATATATATATATATATATATATATATATATATATATATATATTGGTAAACGGAATAGAAAATGCTGACAAATTGTTCACAGTTGAAAAATGGTTTAATTAGGAATAAAAGAGTATTAGTGATTGTATGGGTTAGTATTCAGTTGTGGTTTTAAGTTTTTAAGTCTTTACCGGTTGCGCATTTCTAAATGCTTTTCAAAAATAATTTTGAGATAGAGTGTCCGTGCTGTTTGCTCTGATCTGATTAGTTTTGGGAATTCTACCTGTTTTTATGTTAAAAAAGTGGCTCCAGCGTTATTTTTGTGTTGCAAAAATGCTTGTGGTCAAAACAATTTTGATTCGTCGGTAGAGGTCATGTGAATGTAAAAAGTTGATTTTGCGCCAAGACTGTTTTTATGTTAAAAAAATTTGTGGTCTTGTTTTGCTTAACTAATGAATATATATATATATATATATATATATATATATATATATATATATATATATTCATTAGTTAAGCAAAAAAAGACCACAAATTTCACAAGGAAGACATTATTAAAAGATTGTCAACATTTTAGTTTGATGTAAGGAATGTAGAGAATAATAATAATAATGTCCGTTTACAATTGTTTCGCTACTCCATATAATATTTCTGGATCAGATGACTCTATATCATTATTTATCTGGTTCAGTTGAAAATAATTAACATATTTAAAAACAGAGCGGCTCATCGGAACTTCAAAGGAATATAAATTAAAATAAGGAGTGATTGTTACATAATGTAATGTTCCATATATTGGTATTTCACTATGGTGTCCTGGTTGTATCAGTTCTCAGCCATAATCAAGCAGTATTCATCTGTCGAGGCTGTATTGTGTGAGTTCTGCCTATGGGTAAGAAGATGGCTGCCAAAGGACATATTTACCTTACTAATTAGAGGGTGGTTTCAGGGGAAGTAACTCCTCGAGAGATTAGAAATTTTGGGTAGTTTATAGTTAAGTGCTAATTTTTAATTTTTTTTAAATGAGAGACAATGTAGGGGAGGTAACTTATACTTATCTAAGTTAGTTATAGCTATTTAGCTTATTAGCTACAAGTAAAAATGGGGCTACATGACTAAGTTGGGTCAAATATTCTATTGGCGAAGGAATCAGCCCTTCAATGTTGACAGCTAATGGTTACCTCCGTTCTGTCGTTAATCGGTAGAGGTCGTGATAGAGTTATGTAATATGCTTCGGTAATACAGAGATCACAAGATTTTCTTCGTCCATTGAACGGTTGGGCCCTAGCCACGATATCCCA
>CAXHJY010000860.1:465978-475978 GCA_964016885.1 Eledone cirrhosa
ATTCTATGCATATGTGAGATAAAGTTCATTAATTCCAACCTCAATTTCACCTTCGTTTTTTCCCTTTCCTTTCTTTCTTTCTTTATTTATTTCTTTCTTTCTTTTCTTCTCTCTTTCTTTCCTTCTCTCTTTCTTTCCTTCTCTCTTTCTTTCCTTCTCTCTTTCTTTCCTTCTCTCTTTCTTTCCTTCTCTCTTTTATTCATATTTAATGAACAAATCACCTTTCACCCCTGTAAACACTACAGCCATTAACACCGACACCCCCAGTACCGACACCGCCTTCATCACTACGACCTTCACTAACCTCGACCACAACCACCAGCACCACAACAACTAGCAGCACCACAACAACCAGCAGCACCACAACCAGCACCATAACAACTAGCAGCACCACAACAACCAGCAGCACCACAACCAGCACCATAACAACTAGCAGCACCACAACAACCACCAGCACCACAACCAGCACCATAACAACTAGCAGCACCACAACAACCACCAGCACCACAACCAGCACCATAACAACTAGCAGCACCACAACAACCAGCAGCACCACAACCAGCACCATAACAACTAGCAGCACCACAACAACCACCAGCACCACAACCAGCACCATAACAACTAGCAGCACCACAACAACCACCAGCACCACAACCAGCACCATAACAACTAGCAGCACCACAACAACCACCAGCACCACAACCAGCACCATAACAACTAGCAGCACCACAACAACCACCAGCACCACAACCAGCACCATAACAACTAGCAGCACCACAACAACCAGCAGCACCACAACCAGCACCATAACAACTAGCAGCACCACAACAACCACCAGCACCACAACCAGCACCATAACAACTAGCAGCACCACAACCTACAGCACCACAACCAGCACCAGCACCACAACAACCACCAGCAGCACCACAACCTACAGCACCACAACCAGCACCAGCACCACAACAACCACCAGCAGCACCACAACCACCAGCACCACAACCACCAGCACTACAACCACCACTAGCACCACAACCAGCAGCACCACAACCTACAGCACCACAACAACCACCAGCACCACAACCACCAGCACCACAACCACCAGCACCACAACCACCAGCACCACAAACATCACAAAAGCAGCAACAGAAACAACACAACCATCAATTAACGGCGTCACAACAACCAGCACCACAACCTACAGCACCACAACCTACAGCACCACAACCACCAGCTCTACAACCACCACCAGCACCACCACCAGCACCACAACCTACAGCACTACAACAACCACCAGCACCACAACAACCAGCGCCACAACAACCAGCACCACAACATACAGCACCACAACAACCAGCTCTACAACCACCACCAGCACCACAACCACCAGCACCACAAACATCACAAAAGCAGCAACAGAAACAACACAACCATCAATTAAC
The DNA here is from genome assembly GCA_964016885.1 of Eledone cirrhosa. Taxonomy (NCBI): domain Eukaryota; kingdom Metazoa; phylum Mollusca; class Cephalopoda; order Octopoda; family Eledonidae; genus Eledone; species Eledone cirrhosa. The sequence goes on from CAXHJY010000860.1 coordinate 467,418, forward strand.
GGCGTCACAACAACCAGCGCCACAACAACCAGCACCACAACCTACAGCACCACAACAACCACCAGCGCCACAACAACCAGCACCAACATCACAACCACCAGCTTTCTCAATAACACAACCACACACACTAAAAACGGAACCATTAACGCCCCACTTACAACCACCAACACATCACCACCACCACCACCACCACCACTAGCACTACTAGGATCACCACCACCACAACCACCACCACCACAACCACCACTAGCACTACTAGGATCACCACCACCACAACCACAACAACCACCACTAGCACTACTAGGATCACCACCACCACAACCACCACCACCACAACCACCACTAGCACTACTAGGATCACCACCACCACAACCACCACCACCACAACCACCACTAGCACTACTAGGATCACCACCACCACAACCACCACCACCACCACCACCACAACCACCACTAGCACTACTAGGATCACCACCACCACAACCACCACCACCACAACCACCACTAGCACTACTAGGATCACCACCACCACAACCACCACTAGCACTACTAGGATCACCACCACCACAACCACCACCACCACAACCACCACTAGCACTACTAGGATCACCACCACCACAACCACCACCACCACAACCACCACTCGCACTACTAGGATCACCACCACCACCACCACTACTAGGATCACCACCACCACAACCACCACCACCACAACCACCACTAGCACTACTAGGATCACCACCACCACAACCACCACCACCACAACCACCACTAGCACTACTAGGATCACCACCACCACAACCACAACCACCACAACCACCACTAGCACTACTAGGATCACCACCACCACAACCACCACCACCACAACCACCACTAGCACTACTAGGATCACCACCACCACAACCACCACCACCACAACCACCACTAGCACTACTAGGATCACCACCACCACAACCACCACCACCACAACCACCACCACCACCACAACCACCACCACCACAACCACCACAACCACCACTAGCACTACTAGGATCACCACCACCACAACCACCACTAGCACTACTAGGATCACCACCACCACAACCACCACCACCACAACCACCACTAGCACTACTAGGATCACCACCACCACAACCACCACTAGCACTACTAGGATCACCACCACCACAACCACCACCACCACAACCACCACTAGCACTACTAGGATCACCACCACCACAACCACCACTAGCACTACTAGGATCACCACCACCACAACCACCACCACCACAACCACCACTAGCACTACTAGGATCACCACCACCACAACCACCACCACCACAACCACCACTAGCACTACTAGGATCACCACCACCACAACCACCACCACCACAACCACCACTAGCACTACTAGGATCACCACCACCACAACCACCACCACCACAACCACCACTAGCACTACTAGGATCACCACCACCACAACCACCACTAGCACTACTAGGATCACCACCACCACAACCACCACCACCACAACCACCACTAGCACTACTAGGATCACCACCACCACAACCACCACTAGCACTACTAGGATCACCACCACCACAACCACCACCACCACAACCACCACTAGCACTACTAGGATCACCACCACCACAACCACCACCACCACAACCACCACTAGCACTACTAGGATCACCACCACCACAACCACCACTAGCACTACTAGGATCACCACCACCACAACCACCACCACCACAACCACCACTAGCACTACTAGGATCACCACCACCACAACCACCACCACCACAACCACCACTAGCACTACTAGGATCACCACCACCACAACCACCACCACCACAACCACCACTAGCACTACTAGGATCACCACCACCACAACCACCACCACCACAACCACCACCACCACCACAACCACCACCACCACAACCACCACAACCACCACTAGCACTACTAGGATCACCACCACCACAACCACCACTAGCACTACTAGGATCACCACCACCACAACCACCACCACCACAACCACCACTAGCACTACTAGGATCACCACCACCACAACCACCACTAGCACTACTAGGATCACCACCACCACAACCACCACCACCACAACCACCACTAGCACTACTAGGATCACCACCACCACAACCACCACTAGCACTACTAGGATCACCACCACCACAACCACCACCACCACAACCACCACTAGCACTACTAGGATCACCACCACCACAACCACCACCACCACAACCACCACTAGCACTACTAGGATCACCACCACCACAACCACCACCACCACAACCACCACTAGCACTACTAGGATCACCACCACCACAACCACCACCACCACAACCACCACTAGCACTACTAGGATCACCACCACCACAACCACCACTAGCACTACTAGGATCACCACCACCACAACCACCACCACCACAACCACCACTAGCACTACTAGGATCACCACCACCACAACCACCACCACCACAACCACCACTAGCACTACTAGGATCACCACCACCACAACCACCACCACCACAACCACCACCACCACAACCACCACTAGCACTACTAGGATCACCACCACCACAACCACCACCACCACAACCACCACCACCACAACCACCACTAGCACTACTAGGATCACCACCACCACAACCACCACTAGCACTACTAGGATCACCACCACCACAACCACCACCACCACAACCACCACTAGCACTACTAGGATCACCACCACCACAACCACCACCACCACAACCACCACTAGCACTACTAGGATCACCACCACCACAACCACCACCACCACAACCACCACTAGCACTACTAGGATCACCACCACCACAACCACCACCACCACAACCACCACCACCACAACCACCACTAGCACTACTAGGATCACCACCACCACAACCACCACTAGCACTACTAGGATCACCAACACCACAACCACCACCACCACCACCACAACCACCACTAGCACTACTAGGATCACCACCACCACAACCACCACCACCACAACCACCACAACCACCACTAGCACTACTAGGATCACCACCACCACAACCACCACCACCACAACCACCACTAGCACTACTAGGATCACCAACACCACAACCACCACCACCACAACCACCACTAGCACTACTAGGATCACCACCACCACAACCACCACCACCACAACCACCACTAGCACTACTAGGTTCATCAACACCAAATATATACAGAGAAGGCCCAATCACTCGGGCCATTTTCGCTTCATTCACCCACCTTTCAGTAAATTTACTGGGGTGCAGTGATTCTCTCTCCCCACTCTACATACAATCCTTAAAGAAGGGTATCAATTGTTGTCCGGAGAGAAAGGCATCTGTCCTCAGTCCTCTCAACCTTGTCCACCATATAACCTCTTTCACCATAGCCACCGTACAGAGGAAAACCGCCTCTCATTCGTTTTTGAAAGAGGTGGTGGTTTGATCCTTACTATGGACTCAGCAGTCAACTGGATTTGTCCCATACGCGGCAGCAGTTGTTTTGCGTAGTTCCACAGGTCGGTTACGCCCGGGCAGTGTACAATTGCGTGCAAGACGGTTTCAATGCCCTGCTCGCATCTTGGAAACGTTCTCTTGGAAGGATCCCTGCCGGGGCGACCGTGCCTGTAGATCTTGTCTCGAACGGGTAGAGCTCCTCGATAGCACTGCCAGGCCAGGGACCTCTGGAAGATGTCCATAGGTCCCGGGCGGAAAGTCCTACCGAACAGACTGGTGAGCTCGTCGTCTTCGACGCCTAGAGTCTCCCCGAGCACGTCGTCGCACTTGTAAAGTACTAACCCTCTATAGAATGTCAAAGTGGAGTCTCCACTAATTGCTGTGCCCGCTTGACAGAGGACTGTGAGCGCCTGGGCGCATTCAATGTGCCAGGCGCCCATCTTCTTCGGTCTTCGCTTGACCCAGGACTGCAGCTCCGTCAGCGAGACAAGTTGTGGGAAGGCTTGTCTCACAAACGGTGCCCACACCGGTTGGTCGGTGAGGAATACCTGGAGATGCCGTAGCCTCAGCGCATGTTTGCGCATCATTAACCACGGCATGCTCAGCCCTCCGTTGGAAGGGTGTTGACAGCAGACGGATCTCCTCACCAGTGGAGCCTGCTTCTTCCACAGGAACTGGAAGAGCATGCGTCCCATTTTGGTGAGGTATTCACGTGGATAAGTCAAGCGCTAGTAGATGAAGGACGCTAGGAAAGTGTTCGCCACCTCCGCTCGACCTTTAAAAAGACAGTTTGCACTCAGCCCACTTCTGGGTGAGCGCAGATAACCTTGGCCAAGACCTCGTTCCAGTTTTTCTCCACCTGGAGGTCTGGACCGAACCAGACCCCGAGCAATTTCACCGGTCCTTCCGTCCAGCGTCCGACGGCACTGTCGGACGGCATCGGCTTGCCTCTCCATGTTCCGAGTTGCAAACCGACATACTTGTCCGGGTTCAGTTTTGTTCCTGTGAACCTTTCGTATTCCTGTAGTAGGTTGCCGATTACCTTGATTTCCGACGTTTTCGACACCATTACCGTCACGTCGTCGGCATAAGCCGACGCCGCTTTTCGCAGTCCCGGTTCTAAAGGGATGCCTTGCAGCAGTTCCAACTTCCGCAGTAGTGGCTCTAGAGTCAGTACGTACAGAATGGAGGAGAGAGGGCCTCCCTGTCGAATGGAACGCGTGATTGCGAACGGCTCCTAGATAGACAGATAGAAGAGATAGATTGCTATATAAATAAGAAGAGAGGGAGAGAGATAGTAAGTGAAGGAGGGAGAGGGTGTGAGAGAGAAAGAGAGGGTGTGAGAGAAAGAGAGGGTGTGAGAGAGAGAGAGTGTGTGAGAGAGAAAGGGAAGGTGTGTGAGAGAAAGAGAGAAGGTGTGTGAGAGAAAGAGAGAGTGTGTGAGAGAGAAAGAGAAGGTGTGTGAGAGAGAGTGTGTGAGAGAGAAAGAGAGGGTGTGAGAGAGAAAGAGAGTGTGTGAGAGAAAGAGAGGGTGTGAGAGAGAAAGAGAAGGTGTGTGAGAGAGAAAGAGAGGGTGTGAGAGAAAGAGAGGGTTTGAGAGAGAAAGAGAAGGTGTGTGAGAGAGAAAGAGAGGGTGTGTGAGAAAGAGAGGGTTTGAGAGAGAAAGAGAAGGTGTGAGAGAGAAAGAGAGGTTGTGAGAGAGAAAGAGAAGGTGTGTGAGAGAGAAAGAGAGGGTGTGAGAGAGAAAGAGAAGATGTGTGAGAGAGAAAGAGAAGGTGTGTGAGAGAGAAAGAGAAGGTGTGTGAGAGAGAAAGAGAGGGTGTGAGAGAGAAAGAGAAGGTGTGTGAGAGAGAAAGAGAAGGTGTGTGAGAGAGAAAGAGAAGGTGTGTGAGAGAGAAAGAGAGGGTGTGAGAGAGAAAGAGAAGGTGTGTGAGAGGGAAACTTAGAGATTACAATACATATAAAAATAGAAAGAAAAAATAAGGGAGAGGTTAAAGGAAAAAGAGAAAAGGATCGATGAGTCTCTAGCCATTGTAGGTGTGTGGGGGTGGGGGTGATGGTGGAGGGGGAAGGTGGAGGGGGAAGGTGGAGGGGGAGGGATGTTGGAGGAGGTATGGCGGACCTATGCCAAGGTCATGTAGTACAAATGTCTTTTTTTTCTTTTTCGCCAAGATTCACCATAATATTACTTGAGCAAATCGTCACCACCACCACCACCACCACCACCACCACAACTACCACCACCACCACCACCATAACCACCACCACCAACAACAACTACTACCACCACCACCACCACCACCATAACCACCACCACCACCACCACCATCACCACAACTACCACCACCACCACCACCACCACCAACAACTACCACCATCACGACGCCGACCACCACACCACCACCACCACCACCACCACCACAACCACCACCACCACCACCACCAACAACTACCACCATCACGACGCCGACCACCACACCGCCATCACCATCACCACCAACCACAACAACAACAACTACCACCACCACCACCACCACCATCACAACGCCCACCACCACCATCACCATCACCACCAACCACAACAACAACAACAACTACCACCACCACCACCACCACCATCACAACGCCCACCACCACCACCGCCATCACCATCACTACCAACAACAACAACAACAACAACCACCATCACCACCACCACCACCATCACAACGCCGACCACCACCACCGCCATCACCATCACCACCACCACCAACCACAACAACAACAACCATCACCACCACCACCAACCACAACAACAACAACAACTACCACCACCACCACCACCACCATCACAACGCCGACCACCACCACCGCCATCACCATCACCACCACCACCAACCACAACAACAACAACCATCACCACCACCACCAACCACAACAACAACAACAACTACCACCACCACCACCACCACCATCACAACGCCCACCACCACCACCGCCATCACCATCACCACCACCACCAACCACAACAACAACAACCATCACCACCACCACCAACCACAACAACAACAACAACTACCACCACCACCACCACCACCATCACAACGCCCACCACCACCATCACGGCGCCGACCACCACCACCGCCATCACCATCACCATCACCACCACCACCAACCACAACAACAACAACAACTACCACCACCACCACCACCACCATCACGACGCCGACCACCACCACCGCCATCACCATCACCACCACCACCAACCACAACAACAACAACTACCACCACCACCACCACCACCATCACGGCGCCGACCACCACCACCGCCATCACCATCACCATCACCACCACCACCACCACCAGCGCCATCATCACTTACGCCACGACAGCCCACACACCGCCATCACCACAATCACCACAATCACCACAACAGTCTCCCCACTACCTACCACTACCATCATCACCATCACCACAATCATTACCACAATCCCAACCTCCATATAGTTACATCCCTTTACGGTCTGAGTTCAAATCCTGCCGAACTTAACTTTGCCTTTCACCCTTACGGGGTTGGTAAAATAAAGTACCAGTAATACACTGGGGTCAATTTAATCTACTTTAGCCTCCTCCAAAATTGCTGGCCTTGTGCCTATATAAGAAACCATTATTTCCTCCCTACGGGGGTCAATAAAATAAAGTACCAGTAACAAACTAACGTCAATTTAATTGGCCTTTCCCCTCCCCCAATAATTGTGGCCTTGTGGCTAAATCAAAAACCATTATTATCCTGTCGAGAGTTCAAATCCCATCGAGGTCAACTTTGCCTTTCATCTTTACGGCGTCGATAAAATAAAGTACCAGTAATTCTTTTATTCTAGGGCGGGTAAAATTCCCGACATCCATGGACGAGTTCTCTCCAGCGGTCTCTGTCCCTCATTATCGCTGCCATGTCCTGCGTCTCCAACAGACCAGTGTCTGTCCTTAGGGCATCAACATACGTTAACCTTGGTCTTCCCCTTCCAGTGTGTCCATGTAGGGGCTCCCACAGGAGCACTGAGTGCAATGTCAACTCTGGATGTCGGTGAGCATGTCCAGCTAACCTAGTGTGTCCATGTAGGGGCTCCCACAGGAACACTGAGTGCAGTGTCAACTCTGGATGTCGGTGAGCATGTCCAGCCAACCTAGTGTATCCATGTAGGGGTTCCCACAGGAGCACTGAGTGCAATGTCAACTCTGGATGTCGGTGAGCATGTCCAGCTAACCTAGTGTGTCCGTGTAGGGGCTACCACAGGAGCACTGAGTGCAATGTCAACTCTGGATGTCGGTGACCATGTCCAGCTAACCTCAGTCTCCTCTGTGTCACTTTTGAGCTGACTTTTGGGAGGCTTCCATACAGCTCTGAGTTTTTCATCCTCAGTGTATACTGATTAATGTTCAGAGCCATCCTCAGCATTCTCGTGTAGCACCCATCCACCATCAGAGGGAGTTTCTTGGTCAGTGTCAAAGTCTCAGACCCGTACAGCAGCACAGACTCCACTACAGCAATGAAGAGGGGGATTTTCAGGTCTTTACGTAGGTCCGACTTCCACACCGATCTCAAGCTGTGGCACGCCGCCCAGGCTTTGCTCTTCCTCTCAACCACATCATCTTCTGTATTCCCAATCTTTGTTCCCAAACACAGGAAGTCCTGAACCAATTCCAGTGCCAGTAATGCACTGGATAATTGCTGGCCTTTTGCCAAAAGTACAAACCAATATTATAAAAGACATTTCCAAGAATGTCAAACCTATCCAAGCCTTCCATATTTTCTAAATGTCGTATTAGACGCAGCTGCGTTTTAGTTCTCAATTTAAGACAAGTTGTTGTTAGATGTAGTTCAGCTCAGTTATTATACAACGCTGAACCAAGATTTGAAGGGTCCAGTGATTGATTCTTCCTAAGGGCTGCTAGCCACAGTTTTCTGTTTATAGGGTTAGTTTACCAGAGATTCTAACCTGTTATTTATAGCAACCGACCGTGTTCACAGTTACTTTCTGTGAATATCGAACCGACAGAAAATTCCGTTATTTTGGAAATAGATATGAAAACACACACACACAC
>CAXHJY010000860.1:495978-498478 GCA_964016885.1 Eledone cirrhosa
ACTACATCTACTACTACTACTACTACTACTACTACTACTACCCCAACATTTGTGAATTGCGATACAGGTACGCCAGATGTGTACTTAATGAAATGCAGGTGTGTTAGGTGTAGCTATGTTGCGATGATGATGATAGAGGTGTAGCTCTGTTGTTAATTAGATACAGGTGTATCTATGTTAATGAGACACAGGTAAGAATATGTAATTAATGATATACATACGTGGACGTGTGGTTAATTAGGCACAGGTGAGGCTGTGTTAATGAGACAGGTATGGTTGTGTAGTAGAGGTATGACTGTGTGATTAATGAAATACAGGTGGTTAATTAGGCACAGGTGTGGCTGTGTTAACGAGACAGGTATGTTTGTGTAGTAGAGGTATGACTGTGTGATTAATGAAATACAGGTGGTTAATGATGTCCAGGTGTGGCTGTGTTAATGAGACAGGTATGGTTGTGTAGTAGAAGTATGACTGTGTGATTAATGAAATGCAGGTGGTTAATTAGGCACAGGTGTGGCTGTGTTAATGAGACACATGTATGGTTGTGTAGTAGAGGTATGACTGTGTGATTAATGAAATACAGGTGGTTAATGATGTCCAGGTGTGGCTGTTGTCAAAAAGTGCAGGTGCGACTGTATAATGAATAGGATACAAGTGTGCCTGTGTGTTAACGAGATACAGGTATGGTTGTGTTGTAAAAAAAGTACAGGTGTGATAGGTGTAGTTAATGACATACAGGTGTAATGAAGTCCAGGTGTGACTGTGTGGGTAATGAGGTACAGGTGTGGCTTTATTGCAAAGAAGGTGCAGGTGTGACAGGTTTAGTTCATGAGATACAGGTATGACTCTAGTTGCTGAGATACAGGTACGACTCTGTGGTTAATGAGGGCCAGGTGTGGCTATAGTGTAAAAAGAAGTGCAGGTGTGACTATAGTGTAAAAAAAGTGCAGGTGTGACAGGCTTAGATAATGAGATATAGGGGTAACAGTGTATGACTATAGTATAAAAAGGTTCAGTTGTATTTGTATTAATGACATACAGGTGTGGCGGTAGAATTAAGAAAGTACAGATATGAGTGAGTGTTTAATTAGGTCCAGGTGTGTCGTTGTTAATGAAATACAGGTATGACTATTGCAAAGAAAGTAGAGGCATGACAGGTGTGCTTAATGAGGTCAGGTGTGTTGATGTTAATGAAATACAGGTATGACTATTGCAAATAAAGTAGAGGTGTGACAGGTCTACTTAATGAGGTCCAGGTGTGTTGATGTTAATGAAATACAGGTATGGCTATTGCAAAGAAAGTAGAGGTGTGACAGGTGTGCTTAATGAGGTCCAGGTGTGTTGATGTTAATGAAATACAGGTATGACTATTTCAAAGAAAGTAGAGATGTGACAGGTCTACTTAATGAGGTCCAGGTGTGTTGGTGTTAATGAAATACAGGTATGACTATTTCAAAGAAAGTAGAGATGTGACAGGTCTACTTAATGAGGTCCAGGTGTGTTGATGTTAATGAAATACAGGTATGGCTATTGCAAAGAAAGTAGAGGTGTGAGAGGTGTGCTTAATGAGGTCCAGGTGTGTTGATGTTAATGAAATACAGGTATGACTATTGCAAAGAAAGTAGAGATGTGACAGGTGTGCTTAATGAGGTCCAGGTGTGTTGATGTTAATGAAATACAGGTATGACTATTGCAAAGAAAGTGGAGATGTGACAGGTGTACTTAATGAGGTCAGGTGTGTTGATGTTAATGAAATACAGGTATGTCTGTATTGCAAAGAAAGTAGAGGTGTGACAGGTGTACTTAATGAGGTCCAGGTGTGTTAATGTTAATGAAATACAGGTATGTCTGTATTGCAAAGAAAGTAGAGGTGTGACAGGTGTACTTAATGAGGTCAGGTGTGTTGATGTTAATGAAATACAGGTATGACTGTATTGCAAAGAAAGTAGAGATGTGACAGGTGTACTTAATGAGGTCCAGGTGTGTTGATGTTAATGAAATACAGGTATGTCTATTGCAAAGAAAGTAGAGATGTGACAGGTGTACTTAATGAGGTCCAGGTGTGTTGATGTTAATGAAATACAGGTATGTCTGTATTGCAAAGAAAGTAGAGATGTGACAGGTGTGCTTAATGAGGTCCAGGTGTGTTGATGTTAATGAAATACAGGTATGGCTATTGCAAAGAAAGTAGAGATGTGACAGGTCTACTTAATGAGGGCCAGGTGTGTTGATGTTAATGAAATACAGGTATTTCTGTATTGCAAAGAAAGTAGAGATGTGACAGGTGTGCTTAATGAGGTCCAGGTGTGTTGATGTTAATGAAATACAGGTATGGCTATTGCAAAGAAAGTAGAGATGCGACAGGTCTACTTAATGAGGTCCAGGTGTGTTGATGTTAATGAAATACAGGTATGTCTGTATTGCAAAGAAAGTAGAGATGTGACAGGTGTGCTTAATGAGGTCCAGGTGTGTTGATGTTAATGAAATACAGGTATGACTA
>CAXHJY010000860.1:515978-523478 GCA_964016885.1 Eledone cirrhosa
TAGTGTTAGTGTAAATTTTAGAGTAAAGATTAGGGTTAGAGTTAAGGTTGAGTAGACACTCTCAGACAAGACCAGAGAGGTGACACCCAGAGAAGAAAGTTAGGGTCAGGTTAGGGTTAGAGTAAGTGTTAGGGTAACGATTAAGGTTAGAGTTAGGACTAGGGTTAGTTTAGAGTTAGGGTTGATATAGACAGGGAAACAGAGACACATTCAGACTGAACCAAAGAGGTGCTGCCCAGAGAAGAAAGTTAGGGTTAGGTTAGGGCTAGAGTTAGGGTTAGAATTAGAGCTGAGTTAGAATTAGCGTTAATATAGATACACACATACAAAACCAGAGAGAAGGTGACGTCCAGAGAAGAAAGTTAGGGTTAGTGTTAGAGTAAGGGTTAGAGTTAGAATCAGGGTTAATATAGACATGGAAACATAGATATACACAGACAGAAGCAAAGAGAATGTGACGTCCAGAGTAGAAAGCTAGGGTTAAGTTAAGGTTAGAGTTAGGGTTTGATATTGGTAATCATATAGATATTTGACCCCTACCGACGTTAGGAAGGAAGTAGGGTCACAGTCTCTGACAAAATACTCAGACATTGTCTCCAGAGTATTAAGACGAAAGAAAAAACAAAAGCAAATCGTCTCCACCCACCAAAAATATCCAACTAAACTTATGAAGTGAACCAACAAAATCTGGGATATACCGATAGAGGATCAGAAAGATGTTGACCCAGAAAGAGAAGAAACTTTGGTTTAGAGTTAAAATAGACCCCTAGGCTATTTTGCCGGTAAATATTTTTATTATTATTTTGGCAGGCTAAGTTCAAATCCCGCCGAGGTTAACTTTGCTTTTCATCCTTACGGGGTCGTTAAAATAAAGTACCAGTAATGTACTGGGATAATTGGTGGCCTTGTGCTAAAAATAGAAATAATTATTTTTTTAGCAGGTTCAGTTCAAATCCCGCCGAGGTTAACTTTGCCTTTCATCCTTACGGGGTCGATACAATAAAATACCAGTAATGTACCGGGTAATTGCTGGCCTTGTGCCAAAAGTACAAACAATTATTAAGGCAGGTAATGTTAAAAATAGCAACAACACAGATTTAACACAAACGTTTATTTATTTTCACAATAAAAAAAATTTTAAATCTAACCCTACCCTATCTATATTTACCGGCAAAATAGCCTATTTGTAGAAAATATTATTCTCTATATACAACAGTTGCCGAACCGGACGTACAGAGGTTCGACCCCTACCGATGGTACTTCTGGTCAATTAGGGGTCACTCTGTCTGATAAAATACTCAGTGTCCTTGGAATATTAAGACGAAAATATAAACAAACAAACGCTCTTCCTCTCACCTCAAAACCTCAACAAAACTTACCTTCGTAGGAATCAATATATGACACTTTAAGTCATTGTGGTAAGAATCTCTCGGGAGAGCTGGATAGCAGACGGTCTTCAGAGAAAAAAACACCTTTCTCTTCCTTAAGCAAGTCTTTCGGCCTTTAAAAAGAGCCAAGAAGTTCAGGTAACAAAGACACAGACCAAGAAACTCGAAGAAGAAAATTTTGGCTGGTTCGAATCGGTTGAAAAAAAGTTTGTTTTTCCTAACGTTATCAACGACATGTTTTTTTCTTTTTTTTGGTGGCGTCGATTTTTTCCATCATGGCGGACAACAAGACGAAACAAAGCGAACAAAGTCTCACGAGAAAAAAAGGAGATTTGTGGCGACATCATACACAATAAAATATTTGGCAATGACATGTAGAAGAAGAGGGTAAGAAAATAATGAGAGGGGAGAAAATATTCGTTACGTCAGAATATTTTAATATAATTGTTTTTACTTTTGGCAAAAGGCCAGCAATTACCCCAGTGTATTACTGGTACTTTATTTTATAGACCCTGTAAGGATGAAGGCATAGCTAACCTCGGCGGGATTTGAACCCAGAATGTAAAGGGCCGTAACTCTATGCTGTAAAGCAGGATCTGCGACTCTCTACCAATTTTTGCCAATCCACCGCTCTATATATAATAATTGTTTCTACTTTTGGCACAAGGCCAGCAAATACCCCAGTACATTACTGGTACTTTTTTTTATCGACCCCGTAAGGATGAAAGGCAAAGTTAACCTCGGCGGGATTTGAACGCAGATTGGCAAGGGCCGTAGCTCTATGCGTCAAAGCATGGCGTCCGACCCTCTACCGAAACTGCCATAATTGTTTCTACTTTTGGCACAAGGATAGCAAATACCCCAGTGCATTACTGGTATTTATTTTATAGACCCTGTAAGGATGAAAGGCAAAGTTAACCATGGCGGAATTTGAACTCAGAATTTAAAGGGCCGTAACTCTATGCTGCAAAGCAGGACGTCCGACGCTCTACAGGATACTGCCAATCCGCCACCCTTAAAATAATGGTTTCTTATATAGGAACAAGGCCAGCAATATTGGGAGAAGGGAATGTCAATTAAATCGACCCCAGTGTGTGACTGGTACTATCTTTTATCCCCCCACCCCGTAAGGATGAAAGGCAAAGTTAACCTCGGCGGGATTTGAACTTAGACCATAAAGGGCCGTAACTCTATGCTGTAAAGCAGGATGTCCGACGCTCTAGCGATTTTTGCCAATCCACCGCTCTATATATAATAATAATTGTTTTTACTTTTGGCACAAGGCCAGCAATTACCCCACTGTATTACTGGTACTTTATTTTATCAACCCCTGTAAGGATGAAAGGCAAAGTTAACCTCAGCGGGATTTCAACTCAGACCGTAAAGAGACGTAACTCTATGCTGCAAGGCATGGTGTTCGACCCTCTACCGATACTGCCTGTGCCCCAGCATGGCCTCAACCGAATGACTGGAACAGGTAAAAGAGTAAAAGAAATAAACTCTATGATTATCGGGGGTCGCAATGAACGCAAGTTATTTCCCGGCGCCAAAGACGCTACTTTTTTCCTAAAATAAGTCTCAAAAATCTGCCTTGAGTCCTGGAGGCCGAAAGTTGTTTATTATTTTTTTTCAAATGGGGCCGTGGTTTGGCAGTATCGGTAGAGCGTCAGACACCATGCTTTGTAGCATTGAGTTACGGCCCTTTACGTTCTGAGTTCAAATCCCGCCGAGGTTAACTTTGCCTTTCATTTCAACCTTACGGGGGTCGATAAAATAAAGTACCAGTAACGTACTGGTAAATTGCTGGCCTTGTGCCAAAAGTAGAAACTTTACAAATTCGATGGATTGACAGTATTGGTAGAGCGTCGGACGCCATGCTTTGTAGTATAGAGTTACGGCCCTTTACGTTCTGAGTTCAAATCCCGCCGAGGTTAACTTTGCCTTTCATTTCATCCTTACGGGGTTGATAAAACAAAGTACCAGTAATTCACTGGGATAATTGTTTGTCTTGTGCCAAAAAGTAGAAACAATTAATATTATATAAGTCCGGATAAACATATATCGTTGAGTGCTTGACATCTGTTATAAAGTACCAGTAATTCACTGGAGTAATTTTTTTTTTGTTTTTTGCTGGCCTTGTGCCAAAAGTAGAAACAATTATTACAGGGTCTATAAAATAAAGTACCAGTAATACACTGGGGTAATTGCTGGCCTTGTGCCTAACGTAGAAACAATTATTACAGGGTCTATAAAATACAGTACCAATAATACACTGGGTTAATTGCTGGCCTTGTGCCTAAAGTAGAAACAATTATTACAGGGTTGATAAAATAAAGTACCAGTAATACACTGGGGTAATTGCTGGCCTTGTGCCTAAAGTAGAAACAGTTATTACAGGGTTGATAAAATAAAGTACCAGTAATACACTGGGATAATTGCTGGCCTTGTGCCTAACGTAGAAACAATTATTACAGGGTCTATAAAATAAAGTACCAGTAATACACTGGGATAATTGCTGGCCTTGTGCCTAAAGTAGAAACATTTATTACAGGGTCTATAAAATAAAGTACCAGTAATACACTGGGTTAATTGCTGGCCTTGTGCCAAAAGTAGAAACATTTATTACAGGGTCTATAAAATAAAGTACCAGTAATACACTGGGGTAATTGCTGGCCTTGTGCCAAAAGTAGAAACATTTATTACAGGGTCGATAAAATAAAGTACCAGTAATACACTGGGATAATTGCTGGCCTTGTGCCAAAAGTAGAAACATTTATTACAGGGTTGATAAAATAAAGTACCAGTAATACACTGAGGTAATTGCTGGCCTTGTGCCAAAAGTAGAAACAATTACTTTTTTCAAATTTTTGGCTATCAAAATTAGGGTGCGTTCTCGAGAACGAAGCGTCTTCGGCGCCGGGAAGTACAGTATTTCGGCCCCTATCACCTGTATGACTCCGGAGTCAAAGTGCCAGACAAACCAATCGAACACTGTGGTATTATCGCGTTGTCTCGTCTTCTCTCGCCCATTTTCTTTTTTCTTACCTGTTAGAACCAGTCAAGATTTTCTTTTCATCGCTGAGCGTCACGTTCTCCGTGACCCTCTGTCTCTCTGTCCAGATTTTAAGGGTTCCGCTAAGTCTTGTGTGACTAAAATATCTCACAGATGTTTCTACGTTGGTAAGTTATACCTAATTTTTTGTTATGTTTTTTTTGGGGGGAGGTGGGGGGTCGTCTCAATATTCGAAGGACTAGGTTTGATTATTTTCACATACACACTGACCCCGAATTGACCAGAAGTACTGCCAGTAGGGGCCCGAGTTATATCATTTATAATTTTCTATATGATTACCAATATTATATATATATATATATATATATATACGATATTAAACAAATGGAAACTATATTTATAAAACCATATTTATTTCGTTATATATATTTCTGGGATATCATATTAAAAATATGGTATGCCTTCCTCAGACAAAATACAATACATAAGCTGTTTTATAAATAATTAGTGACATACCTTATAATAATGCAACTTCCATTTACCAAATCAACTTTTTAAATGGAAGTTGCATTATTATAAGGTATGTCACTAATTATTTATAAAAAAGCTTATGTATTGTATTTTGTCTGAGGAAGGCATACCATATTTTTAATATGATATCCCAGAAATATATATAACGAAATAAATATGGTTTTATAAATATAGTTTCCATTTGTTTAATATCGTAAACCTACTCCAGAAACTGTCGAGTGCTTTTATATCAGTTATAAAATATTTACTCGTTGTAACCCAACAATCTTAAATAAAACTTTTGCATATATATATATATATATATATATATATATATATATATATATACATACATGTATACACACACGCACGCACATGTATATCTAATAAAGAAGGTGTGGTAAGATACCAGGTCGGCCATAACGTCCCCAGAGTACTCAATACTTAGAGTAGTAGAGTGGGTAATAGGAAAGGAATCAGGACCCCGACGGCTGAGCTCTAGATCTAGCTGTCGAAACGGCCGGAGCTCAGCCGTCGGGGTCCTGACTCTTTTCATATATATATTGGAATTCGCATCATCAGTCTGGAACCCCTATCTTGCTCAGAACATTGACCTCCTGGAAACTGTTCAGAGACGTGCAACCAAGCGCATACCCTCCATCAGACACATACCATACTCTGAACGCCTAGCTTCCCTGGGCATGGATTCATTGGGGCTCCGAAGTCTGGCAATGGACTTGGTGAATACCCACAAAGTTATTAACCATCTCGCCACAACAACCCTGAGCACCTTTTTGATCTCCATGTGTCTAACACACGTGGGCAGGCCTACAAAGTCAGAAAACAGCACAGCTCCCGTGACTTTCGTAGACATTTTTTCACGCTCAGAGTTGCTGAAGCATGGAACAAACTGCCTGCATTAGTTGTTAGCTGTCGGGACACTGCATATACACACCCACACAGATCCACACACACATACATACACACACACACACAGATACACACCCACATACACACAGACACACAGATCCACACCCACATACACACACACACACAGATCCACACACACATACATACACACACACACAGATCCACACCCACATACATATACACACACACAGATCCACACACACATACATATACACACACACAGATCCACACACACATACATATACACACACACAGATCCACACACACATACATATACACACACACAGATCCACACACACATACATATACACACACACAGATCCACATACACATACATATACACACACACAGATCCACACCCACATACATATACACACACACAGATCCACACACACATACATACACACACACACAGATCCACACCCACATACATATACACACACACAGATCCACACCCACATACATATACACACACACAGATCCACACACACATACATATACACACACACAGATCCACACACACATACATATACACACACACAGATCCACACACACATACATATACACACACACAGATCCACACACACATACATATACACACACACAGATCCACACACACATACATATACACACACACAGATCCACACACACATACATATACACACACACAGATCCACACACACATACATATACACACACAGATCCACACACACATACATATACACACACACAGATCCACACCCACATACATATACACACACACAGATCCACATCCACATACACACACACATGCATATACACACACACACACAGATACACACCCACATACACACAGACACACACGCATATACACACACACACAGATACACACACACACATACATATACACACACAGATCCACACCCACATACACACACACATGCATATACACACACACACAGATCCACAACCACATACACACAGATCCACACCCACATACACACACACACAGATCCACACCCACATACACACACACACAGATCCACACCCACATACACACACACACAGATCCACACCCACATACAAACAGATCCACACACACATACACACACACACACACACACACACAGATCCACACCCACACACACACAGACACACATACATATACACACACACACACACAGATCCACACCCACATACACACACACACACATGCATACACACACACACACAGATCCACACCCACACACATGCATATACACACACACACAGATCCACACCCACACACACACAGACACACATACATATACACACACACACACACACAGATCCACACCCACATACACACATACACACATGCATATACACACACACATACACACACATATCCTCACCCACACATATCCACACCCACACACACATACACACATATCCTCACCCACACACACACATCCACAGTCCCACCCCACACATCCACAGTCCCCCCACCCACACACACATCCACAGCCCCCCCCCCCCAACACCTACACACTTCGATTAACACTTTGATGATCACACCTCATTAATTAATGAATCAATTAACCGTGAAAATAATGGTTCTTAATGAACGAGTGTCTGTTGGAGTGGAACTTACGACATTGAGTGTGACTGGTGAGTGAGAGTGGAGGATGAGAGTGGAGG
>CAXHJY010000860.1:538478-540978 GCA_964016885.1 Eledone cirrhosa
CACCACCCTTAAACCCCCTTGACACCTCCCCTTCCCACCACCACCACTTAACCCCCCCCACCTCAAGAGACCTCCCCACACCACACTCTAATCTACCTCAGTCCCTCCACCCCCCCTCTCTCTCAGTGTAACATAGTTCAACTATACAGTGTGTTGTACCTACTTTTAGTTAAATCCTTCTCTTCCGGTTCAGAAACCGGAAAAGTAAACATTGAGCGCCGCCTGGCGGTAAATCAAAGACTAAGGTTTTTATACATCGATTATTTATTTATTTATTTCATTGATTTTGTTTGTTTGTTTGTTAAAGTCCTTAAACAACATTTAATGTCACCTCTTTAATATAACTTAGATTAGATTAAGTGGCCGACATGTTGTATGGCTGGCTGGCTCCACGTGTCTGTGGCGGAATACTCAACCAGCGTCACTTCTTTTTCTTCTTATTTGTCTTCTTCTTCTTCTTCTTCTTCTTCACCTCTTTAATATAACTTAGATTAGATTAAATGTCTGTCTAGTTGGTTGGTTGGCTCCACGTGTCTGTGGCGGAATACTCAACCAGCGTCACCACTACAAAGAACAACAGCTTCTTCGTCGTCGTCTCCTGCCTCGTCTTCTTAATAAAGAAATGTCAAATGTCCTAATAGTTGTTCCAATGGAATATGTTGTACACCCCTCGACTAAAGTAACTGTCTTTCGTTTATTATATTGGCATAGAGTTACGGCCCTTGCCATTCTGAGTTCAAATCCCGCCGAGGTTAACTTTGCCTTTCATCCTTACGGGGTCGATAAGACAAAGTACCAGTAATACACTGGGTAATTGCTGGCCTTGTGCCTAACGTTGAAGCAATTATATTGGCAGTATTAGTAGAGGGTCGGACGCCATGCTTTGCAGCATAGTTAAGCCCCTTTATGGTCTGAGTTCAAATCCCGCCGAGGTTAACTTTGCCTTTCATCCTTACGGGGTCGATAAGACAAAGTACCAGTAATACACTGGGTAATTGCTGGCCTTGTGCCTAACGTTGAAGCAATTATATTGGCAGTATTAGTAGAGGGTCGGACGCCATGCTTTGCAGCATAGTTAAGCCCCTTTATGGTCTGAGTTCAAATCCCGCCGAGGTTAACTTGGCCTTTCATCCTTACGGGGTCGATAAGATAAAGTACCAGTAATACACTGGGTAATTGCTGGCCTTGTGCCGAAAGTAGAAACAATTATTTTTATAAAACTCCGGAAAAACATACACCGTTGAGCGCTTGACATCTGTTATATGAAAGTCAGCTGATTCTAATCATCTAACTCATTGAACATATATATATATATATATATATATATATATATACATCATCATCATCATCAGGTCGAGCTTGCTCGGCTTTCTACGACACGTTTCCTCCATCCATCTCTGTCTCTCATAGCGTTTGCCAGTTCTTCCGCAGTGCATCCAGTATCATCCTCAAGTTGCTTGACGTATGTCTTCTTGGGACGACCAGCGTGTCTTGCTCCATGAGATGGACTCCATAACAACACATCACCTGCTATTTCTTCCTTGCTGCGCCAACAGTGGCCAGCAAATCTGAGTCTCTGTCCACGTATTGACCTCCTGATAGGTGGTATATTGCCATAGAGATCCTTATTTGTTGGGTGTTCCCTCCAAGACACGTTCAAAGCAGCGTGGCGCATACGTGTGTATGCCCCGTCTAGCTTTTTCTCCAGCTTCGACGTTAGCGTCCAAGTGATAGAGCCACAAACAAGCACAGATTCCACAGCAGCTCTGAAGAAATTCCTTTTCAGTTTGACCGGCAGGTTTGATTTCCATATCCTTTCCATTGCATTCAATGCTTCCCAGGCTTTTCCCAGTCTGATGTTAACATCATGTTCTGTGGAGGCGATATAGCAACCCAGGTATTTGAAGTCGTCAACTTGCTTGATTATATCGCCGTTTAGACTTTGCATACCAACTATATATATATATATATTTAGATTTGTTGGTGCACCACTGGATAGAACTGGTCATTCCAAATGGTCAACCTCGATGTAATATTATGGAGAGTACTCGACGTAATGCAACTCACCCGTCTTCGTTTGTGAGATTGGTGGTGCGAGTACGGAGTTAATTACTATAAAATAACAGGAGGCTGGACTGGTGTAATTCCTTAAAAGGTTTATTATGCTATGAACATTTCAATGACCGGGTTCAGTATGAATCCGGTGACATCATCAGGTATTCGAAATATAACAAAGGAATATAATAGACAAGATCCATGCGGCTGAAAATCAGATGTCTCTGAGTTTCAGCCCCATGGATTGTGTCTATTATATTCCTTTGTTATATTTCGAATACCTGATGATGTCACCGGATTCATACTGAACCCGCTCATTGAAATGATACAGTATAATAAACCTTTAAAGGAATTACACCAGCCCAACCTCCTGTTATTTTAGTATATATATATATATATATATAATGATATTAAATAAATAGAACTATATTTATAAAACCATATT
>CAXHJY010000860.1:553649-556149 GCA_964016885.1 Eledone cirrhosa
CCCACTCCCCCTCTCCACCCCCTAGCCCCTCTCCCCCCTCTCCCCCATCCACCCTCTCCAACCATCCACCCTCTCCACTCACCCCCCTCTTCACCCCCCTCTTCACCCCCCACCCTCCCACCACCCCTCCCCTCGCCACCCCTCCCCCCTCGCCACCCACCCACCCTCTCCACTCACCCACCCTCTCCACCCACTCCACAAATACTCTCCCCCCCACATAACACAACTCCCCCCACCACACCACCTGTCCTCCCCTCTGGTCAAAATAACACCGACCAAAATATGTCTCCTTGCCGCACGCCCCCTAAAAAATTTTTTTTTCGCTGAACGTTAATTAACATAATTAGGACTTGATTGGTTATAATTATAATAATCCCGTATGGCCAGTAATTATGGTCAGTGTCCGCAGGGATGGCTCGGTGGTTAAAGTGGTCAGCTTAGCAACATAGGGGCTGCGAGATTGACTCCCTCCCTCCCCTCCCACCCACCCCCACACACCTATCATTGTGTAGTGACAACTTGGCCATCAGGGTTAGGGGAAGGAGAGAAGTTTGATAGGGGTCAGTGCCTGGCTGCCTACTAAAGCCTAGCGTTGATGGTTGGGGAATGGTGTGTTAGTAAGTGAAATATTTTAGTAGACGGGAGCTGTGCTGAAGCCTAACGAATGTATATATAATAATTGCTTCTACTTTTGGCACAAGGCCAGCAAATCCACCAGTGTATTACTGGTACTTTATTTTATCAACCCTGTAATAACTTTTTCTACTTTAGGCACAAGGCTAGCAATTACCCAGTGTATTACTGGTACTTTATTTTATCGACCCCGTAAGGATGAAAGGCAAAGTCAACCTCGGCGGGATTTGAACTCAGATCGAAAAGGGACGTAACTATGCTGGAAAGCATGGCGTCCGACCCTCTACCGATACTGCCAATCCACCGCCCTTTCACCATAATAATTGTTTCTACTTTTGGCACAAGGCCAGCAATTACCCAGTACATTACTGGTACTTTATTTTATCGACCCCGTAAGGATGAAAGGCAAAGTTAACCTCGGCGGGATTTGAACTCAGACTGTAAAGGGAGGACGTAACCTTTCACCATAATAATAATACATGTTTAGATTCTTTCCTTAAACTTTAATCTGTTATTTTAATTAATATATATATATATATATATATCATAGATTCCTGATGATTTCTAAAGAATGAAACAGTTCTAGTCCTGTAGAATCTCATCTATATTAACACTTTTATACTCTGCAATGTATTGAGTACCTTACTTACTGTGGTTACCTCCGATTCAACCAGGAATAACGTATATATATATATATATATAAGTGAAAACAATGAAATATAAAAAATCAAGTCATTTATTTCATTGTTTTAACTTATATCATGACTCTGTTTTTCTTTTAATGTTTTATTGTTTTCCGGGATTTATTTTATCGACCCCGTAAGGATGAAAGGCAAAGTCAACCTCGGCGGGATTTGAACTCAGATCGTAAAGGGACGTAACTATGCTGGAAAGCATGGCGTCCGACCCTCTACCGATCGTAAAATAATGAGTTTTATTATGAATTAAGAGTTTTGTGTTTAATTTCATTGTTTTAATATTTCTATTTTGATTCTGTATCCAATTGAATTATATCGTTGAAAGTGTTTGTATTTTAAACTTTGCTTCCCGACATCTTCATACGGATTACATTGAGTTCTTTATACCGTTTAGGCCCTACCATTGAGTGGTAGATTTATCTGTATATATATATATATATATATATATATATAATAAAATATAAATATTAATAAAATAGATGTTCTTTTGATCAATTACATTTTATTATACATATTTCGGATGTACCTTGATTAAATCTTAACCATTTAACATGTCAGGGTATGTCATGTATCATTATATTTTGTCTGATGAGGACGTACTGTTGTACTTCCGAAATATGTATAATAAAATGTAATTGATCAAAAGAACATCGATTTTATTAATATTTATATTTTAATATTAATAACTCCGGAAAATTATTAACCGTAGAGTGCTTCCAATCTACTGTAAAACTCATTCTTTGATGTACTTATTGATTATTGTTTAACACTTTAATAATAATATATATATATATATAAAGTTCTATATATATATATATATAAAGTTCTATATATATATATATATAAAGTTCTATATATATATATATATAAAGTTCTATATATATATATATATAAAGTTCTATATATATATATATAAAGTTCTATATATATATATATATATAAAGTTCTATATATATATATAAAGTTCTATATATATATATAAAGTTCTATATATATATATAAATTTCTATATATATATATAAAGTTCAATATATATATATAAAGTTCTATATATATATATAAAGTTCTATATATATATATAAAGTTCTATATATATATATAAAGTTCTATATATATATATAAAGTTCTATATATATATATATAAAGTTCTCTCTCTCTCTATATATATA
>CAXHJY010000860.1:561149-573649 GCA_964016885.1 Eledone cirrhosa
TGTGTGTGTTTTATATACATGCATATATAGGTTTGTGTGTGTGTATATATATATATATGCATACATATATAGGTTTGTGTGCGTGTGTGTATATATATATACATATATAGGTTTGTGTGTGTGTGTATATATATATATATACATATATAGGTTTGTGTGTGTATATATATACATACATATATAGGGTTGTGTGTGTGTGTGTGTATATATATACATACATATATAGCTTTGTGTGTATATATATATATATACATACATATATAGGTGTGTGTGTGTGTATATATATATACATACATATATAGGTTTGTGTGTGTGTGTGTATATATATATATGCATACATATATAGGTTTGTGTGTGTGTGTATATATATATATATATACATACACATATAAGGTTGTGTGTGTGTATATATAGGTTTGTGTGTGTGTATAGATATATATATACATACATATATAAGGTTGTGTGTGTGTGTGTATATATATAGGTTTGTGTGTGTGTGTATATATATATAGTTACACACACACACACACACACACACACACACACACACACACACACACACACACACACACACACCAACTCTTTCCCTTTGTATCTGACCTGATGGCACTCTGCCCGCCACACTGTTGACAGATTACTGTCCAGAAGACACTGCCCGGACATTCCCGGTCAATTTGGTCAGACTTTAGTAACACTGGTCAGTCAACAAAGTCCACAGCACACCCTTCCACACACTACACCACACCGCACCCTCCACACCCTTCCACACACCCCTACACGCCGCCACAATTCCTCACGACTCTCTTTAGTCTGTACCAAGTTGTAAACACCTCCGTAACCCCAGTATCGAAACCGCTATACAAATATCGTGACAGCTGAATCGTCGGTCTCTCTTACTAGTTTCTCCGCATGACTACATGTGTGTATATAGTGTATATATCGTCTGTGTATATTGTGTGTATATATTGTCTGCGTATATTGTGTGTGTATATATTTTCTGCGTATATTGTGTGTATATATTGTGTTTGTGTATATTGTGTGTATATTGTGTGGGTATATTGTGTGTGTATATTGTGTGTGTATATTGTGTGTGTATATTGTCTGCGTATATTGTGTGTGTATATTGTGTGTGTATATTGTCTGCGTATATTGTCTGCGTATATTGTGTGTGTATATTGTGTGTGTATATTGTGTGGGTATATTGTGTGTGTATATTGTGTGTGTATATTGTGTGGGTATATTGTGTGTGTATATTGTGTGGGTATATTGTGTGTGTATATTGTGTGGGTATATTGTGTGCGTATATTGTGTGTATATATATTGTCTGCGTATATTGTGTGTGTATATTGTGTGGGTATATTGTGTGCGTATATTGTCTGAGTATATATTGTCTATATTGTCTGTATATTGTGTATATGCTGTGCGTATAGTATGTATGTATATTGTATGTGTATATTGCCTGTATATAGTGTGTGTATAGTATGTATGTATATTGTCTGTATATTGTGTATATACTGTGTATAGTATGTATATTGTGTGTATAGTGTGTATATTGTGTTGCATATATGTATATATGTATCTATGTATATATATGTACATATATTTTTACAAACACACATATATATATATATATGTGTTTATATACATGCATATATATATATATATATATATATATATATATATATATATATATATATATATATATATATATATATATATATATATATATATATATATGTGTGTGTGTGTGTGTCTGTGGTGTATGTGTAAATATATAATGTATGTGTCTATATATATATATATATATATGTATATATACACATGCATATATATATATATATTTACACATACACCACACACACACATATATATATATATATATATATATATATATATATACATACACATGCATATATATATATATTTACACATACACCACACACACATATATATATATATATATATATATATATACACATGCATATATATATATATATACACATGCATATATATATATATACACACACATGTATACATTATACGGTATGAAATATTAGTATGTGACTATATTAGTTAGTGGATGTAATGTACTGGTCAGATGAGACAGTTGGCTATTGAATAATGCCTCCGGACATAAGGTAGAGAGAGATAGAGAGAGATAGAGAGATGTAGTACTGGGAGAGAGAGAGGGGGAGGAGAGATTTAGTACTGGGAGAGAGAGAGGGGGGGAGAGATTTAGTACTGGGAGAGAGAGAGAGGGAAGAGAGATTTAGTACTGGGAGAGAGAGAGGGGGGTACAGAGAGATTTTAGTACTGGGAGAGAGAGAGGGGGAAGAGATTTAGTACTGGGAGAGAGAGAGAGGGGGTACAGAGAGAGAGGGGCAGAGAGATTTAGTACTGGGAGAGAGAGAGGAGGGTACAGAGAGAGATTTAGTACTGGGAGAGAGAGAGGGGGTACAGAGAGAGAGGGGCAGAGAGATTTAGTACTGGGAGAGAGAGAGGTAGAAATAGAGAGAGAGAGAGAGAGAGAGAGAAAGGAGGATATATATAGAGAGAGAGGGGGGAGAGAGGGATGTATATATATATATATAGAGAGGGATGTATATATATATATAGAGAGAGAGAGAGAGGGGGGAGAGAGCGGTGTATATATATATATATATAGAGAGAGAGAGAGAGAGGGGGAGAGAGAAGGATGTATATATATATATATATATATATAGAGGGGGGGGGGAGAGAGCGGTGTATATATATATATATATAGAGAGAGAGAGAGAGTGATAAGTCAGTAACTAATAAGTGACCAGTGGTCAAATTTTGAGGGCCTCCATTGTACTGCCATCGAATTTGTACTGGACCTTAAATGAGGCGTGAGTGATTTAGTGGGGGACACTGGATGGTGGTGGTGGTGGTGGTAGTGTTAGTGGTGGTGGTGGTAGTGGTGGTGGTGAACAGCGTGATGGTGGTGGTAGTGGTGGTGGTGGCGTTAGTGGTGGTAGTGGTGGTGGTGTTAGTGGTGGTGGTGGTAGTGGTGGTGGTGAACAGCGTGATGGTGGTAGTGGTGGTGGCGTTAGTGGTGGTGGTGGCGTTAGTGGTGGACATTGGTTGGTGTTGGTGGTGGTGGTGTACATTGTGATGGTGGTGGTGACGTTAGTGGTTGTTGTTGTTGGTGATGGCGTTAGTGGTTGTTGTTGGTGGTGGTGGTGGCGTTAGTGGTGGTGGTGGTGAACAGTGTGGTGGTGGTGGTATAGTGGTGTAATGGTGGTAATGGTGTATTGGTGGTGGTGGTCGTGGTCGTGATTGGTGGTATAGTGGTGTAATGGTGGAGGTGGTGGTAGTGGTAGAGTGGTGTAATGGTGGTGGTAGTGGTATAGTGGTGTAATGGTGGTGGTGGTGGTAGTGGTATAGTGGTGTAATGGTTGTGGTATAGTGGTGTAATGGTTGTGGTATAGTGGTGTAATGGTGGAGGTGGTGGTAGTGGTATAGTGGTGTAATGGTGGTGGTAGTGGTATAGTGGTGTAATGGTTGTGGTAGTGGTATAGTGGTGTAATGGTGGAGGTGGTGGTAGTGGTATAGTGGTGTAATGGTGGTGGTAGTGGTATAGTGGTGTAATGGTAGTGGTATAGTGGTATAGTGGTGTAATGGTTGTGGTATAGTGGTGTAATGGTGGTGGTAGTGGTATAGTGGTGTAATGGTAGTGGTATAGTGGTGTAATGGTAGTGGTATAGTGGTGTAATGGTTGTGGTATAGTGGTGTAATGGTGGAGGTGGTGGTAGTGGTATAGTGGTGTAATGGTTGTGGTGTAATGGTGGAGGTGGTGGTAGTGGTATAGTGGTGTAATGGTTGTGGTATAGTGGTGGAGGTGGTGGTAGTGGTATAGTGGTGTAATGGTGGAGGTGGTGGTAGTGGTATAGTGGTGTAATGGTGGTGGTAGTGGTATAGTGGTGTAATGGTAGTGGTAGTGGTATAGTGGTGTAATGGTGGAGGTGGTGGTAGTGGTGTAGTGGTGTAATGGTGGAGGTGGTGGTAGTGGTATAGTGGTGTAATGGTGGAGGTGGTGGTAGTGGTATAGTGGTGTAATGGTGGAGGTGGTGGTAGTGGTATAGTGGTGTAATGGTGGAGGTGGTGGTAGTGGTATAGTGGTGTAATGGTGGAGGTGGTGGTAGTGGTATAGTGGTGTAATGGTGGAGGTGGTGGTAGTGGTGTAATGGTGGAGGTGGTGGTAGTGGTATAGTGGTGTAATGGTGGAGGTGGTGGTAGTGGTATAGTGGTGTAATGGTAGTGGTGTAATGGTGGAGGTGGTGGTAGTGGTATAGTGGTGTAATGGTGGAGGTGGTGGTAGTGGTATAGTGGTGTAATGGTGGAGGTGGTGGTATAGTGGTGTAATGGTGGAGGTGGTGGTAGTGGTATAGTGGTGTAATGGTGGAGGTGGTGGTAGTGGTATAGTGGTGTAATGGTGGAGGTGGTGGTATAGTGGTGTAATGGTGGAGGTGGTGGTAGTGGTATAGTGGTGTAATGGTGGAGGTGGTGGTAGTGGTATAGTGGTGTAGTGGTATAGTGGTGTAATGGTGGAGGTGGTGGTAGTGGTATAGTGGTGTAATGGTGGAGGTGGTGGTAATGGTATAGTGGTGTAATGGTGGAGGTGGTGGTAGTGGTGTAGTGGTGTAATGGTAGTGGTGTAATGGTGGAGGTGGTGGTAGTGGTATAGTGGTGTAATGGTGGAGGTGGTGGTAGTGGTATAGTGGTGTAATGGTGGAGGTGGTGGTAGTGGTATAGTGGTGTAATGGTGGAGGTGGTGGTAGTGGTATAGTGGTGTAATGGTGGAGGTGGTGGTAGTGGTATAGTGGTGTAATGGTGGAGGTGGTGGTAGTGGTATAGTGGTGTAATGGTAGTGGTATAGTGGTGGAGGTGGTGGTAGTGGTATAGTGGTGTAATGGTGGTGGTAGTGGTATAGTGGTGGAGGTGGTGGTAGTGGTATAGTGGTGGAGGTGGTGGTAGTGGTATAGTGGTGTAATGGTGGAGGTGGTGGTAGTGGTATAGTGGTGTAATGGTGGAGGTGGTGGTAGTGGTATAGTGGTGTAATGGTAGTGGTGGAGGTGGTGGTATAGTGGTGTAATGGTAGTGGTATAGTGGTGTAATGGTGGAGGTGGTGGTAGTGGTATAGTGGTGTAATGGTGGAGGTGGTGGTAGTGGTATAATGGTGTAATGGTGGTGGTAGTGGTAGTGGTGTAATGGTGTAATGGTGGTGGTAGTGGTGTAATGGTGTAATGGTGGTGGTAGTGGTAGTGGTGTAATGGTGTAATGGTGGTGGTAGTGGTAGTGGTGTAATGGTGTAATGGTGTAATGGTGGAGGTGGTGGTAGTGGTATAGTGGTGTAATGGTGGAGGTGGTGGTAGTGGTATAGTGGTGTAATGGTGGAGGTGGTGGTAGTGGTATAGTGGTGTAATGGTGGAGGTGGTGGTATAGTGGTGTAATGGTGGAGGTGGTGGTAGTGGTATAGTGGTGTAATGGTGGAGGTGGTGGTAGTGGTATAGTGGTGTAATGGTGGTGGTAGTGGTAGTGGTGTAATGGTGTAATGGTGGTGGTAGTGGTAGTGGTGTAATGGTGTAATGGTGTAATGGTGGAGGTGGTGGTAGTGGTATAGTGGTGTAATGGTGGAGGTGGTGGTAGTGGTATAGTGGTGTAATGGTGGAGGTGGTGGTAGTGGTATAGTGGTGTAATGGTGGAGGTGGTGGTATAGTGGTGTAATGGTGGAGGTGGTGGTAGTGGTATAGTGGTGTAATGGTGGAGGTGGTGGTATAGTGGTGTAATGGTGGAGGTGGTGGTAGTGGTATAGTGGTGTAATGGTGGAGGTGGTGGTAGTGGTATAGTGGTGTAATGGTGGTGGTAGTGGTAGTGGTGTAATGGTGTAATGGTGGTGGTAGTGGTAGTGGTGTAATGGTGTAATGGTGTAATGGTGGAGGTGGTGGTAGTGGTATAGTGGTGTAATGGTGGAGGTGGTGGTAGTGGTATAGTGGTGTAATGGTGGAGGTGGTGGTAGTGGTATAGTGGTGTAATGGTGGAGGTGGTGGTATAGTGGTGTAATGGTGGAGGTGGTGGTAGTGGTATAGTGGTGTAATGGTGGTGGTAGTGGTATAGTGGTGTAATGGTGGAGGTGGTGGTAGTGGTGTAATGCTGTAATGGTGGAGGTGGTGGTAGTGGTGTAGTGGTGTAATGGTGGAGGTGGTGGTAGTGGTATAGTGGTGTAATGGTGGAGGTGGTGGTTGTTGGTGGTATCCGTAGTTTGCGTGGGTGGCGTTTGCTGTAGTTACAGTATACATGTGTGTGTGTGTGTGTGTATGCGTGTGTGTATATATGTGTGTATGTGTATATGTGTATATATCCATGTGTATATGTGTGTATATATATATGCGTGTGTGTGTATATATGTATGAGTGTGTATATATATACGTGTGTGTGTGTGTGTTAGTATATGTATGTATGTATATATGTATGTTTATGTATATATGTGTATATATATATATGTGCATGTGTATATATATATGTGTGTGTCTGTATATATATAAAGTGTGTGCGTGTGTATTTATACAGGTGAGTCTGTGTGTGTGTGTGTGTATTTATACATATATATGTGTGTGTGTGTACGTCTCTGTGTGTACGTGTATATTTATAGGTGTATGTATGTGTATGTATTTATGCGTGTGTATATGTATATATTTAGTGTGTATGTGTATATATTTGGTGTGTATTTAGTGTGTAAGTATGTGTGTATGTATGTGTGTATGTATGTGTGTATTGAGTGTATATTTGGTGTGTATGTTTATATATTTAGTGTGTATATGTATATAGTGTGTATGTGTATATATTTGGTCAGTGTGTGTATGTATGTGTGTGTATTTGTGTGTCTATTTAGTGTGTATGTCTATATTTAGTGTGTATATGTCTATATTTAGTGTGTATATGTCTATATTTAGTGTGTATTTGTGTATATTTAGTGTGTATGTGTGTATATTTAGTGTGTATGTGTGTATATTTAGTGTGTATGTGTGTATATTTAGTGTGTATATGTGTATATTTAGTGTGTATATGTGTATATTTAGTGTGTATATGTGCGTATTTAGTGTACATGTCTGTATGTGTATATTTAGTGTGTATATGTGTATATTTAGTGTGTATATGTGTATATTTAGTGTGTATGTGTGTATATTTAGTGTGTATTTGTCTATATTTAGTGTGTATTTGTGTATATTTAGTGTGTATATGTGTATATTTAGTGTGTATATGTGTATTTAATGTGTGTATATTTAGTGTGTATGTGTGTATATTTAGTGTGTATGTGTGTATATTTAGTGTGTATGTGTGTATATTTAGTGTACATGTCTGTATGTGTATATTTAGTGTGTACATGTGTATATTTAGTGTGTATATGTGTATATTAATGTGTAAGTGTGTATATTAATGTGTATGTGTGTATATTTAGTGTGTATATGTGTATATTTAGTGTGTATATGTGTATATTTAGTGTATATATGTGTATATTTAGTGTGTATATGTGTATATTAATGTGTGTGTATATTAATGTGTAAGTGTGTATATTTAGTGTGTATGTGTGTATATTTTGTGTGTATATGTGTATATTTAGTGTGTATATGTGTATATTTAGTGTGTATATGTGTATATTTAGTGTGTATATGTGTATATTAATGTGTGTATATTTAGTGTGTATGTGTGTATATTTAGTGTGTATGTGTGTATATTTAGTGTGTATGTGTGTATATTTAGTGTACATGTCTGTATGTGTATATTTAGTGTGTACATGTGTATATTTAGTGTGTATATGTGTATATTTAGTGTGTATATGTGTATATTTAGTGTGTATATGTGTATATTTAGTGTGTATATGTGTATATTTAGTGTGTATATGTGTATATTAATGTGTGTGTATATTAATGTGTAAGTGTGTATATTTAGTGTGTATATGTGTATATTTAGTGTGTATATGTGTATATTTAGTGTGTATATGTGTATATTTAGTGTGTATATGTGTATCTTTAGTGTGTATATGTGTATATTAATGTGTGTGTATATTAATGTGTAAGTGTGTATATTTAGTGTGTATGTGTGTATATTTAGTGTGTATATGTGTATATTTAGTGTGTATATGTGTATATTTAGTGTGTATATGTGTATATTTAGTGTGTATATGTGTATATTTAGTGTGTATGTGTGTATATTTAGTGTGTATGTGTGTATTTATGTGTATATTAATGTGTAAGTGTGTATGTGTGTATTTATGTGTCTGTATGTGTGTGTGATATGCAATATGATTGACACTTCTTTCATCGATCACCGTCTTAGCCTTGTATAGATCTAATTAATTACGATCAGTTTTGGAAGAGGCCATCACGCCACCACCACACACAACACCACCATCGCCACCACCGTCACCAACACATCACCACCCACAACACCACACCACCATCACCACACACACCACCACACACACCACCACACACACTAACACCACCATCACCATTCCACCACCACCACCACCACACCACCACACCACCATCACCACACACACCACCACACACACCACCACACCACCACCACCATTCCACCACCACACACACTAACACCACCATCACCATTCCACCACCACCACCACCACACCACCACACCACCATCACCACACACACCACCACACCACCTCACCACCACACCGCCACCACCATTCCACCACCACACACACTAACACCACCATCACCATTCCACCACCACCACCACCACCACCACCACATCACCACATCACCACACCACCACACACAACACCGCACCACCACTATATCACCACCACCATCACACCACACACAACAACACACCACCACTACCACACCACACCACACCCGTCTCACCTTTAGCTTCACACACACCATCACACACCACCACACCACCACCAAAACCATCACACGACCACCACACCACGACTAAAACCACCACAACACCACCACCAAAACCACCACCACAACACCACAACACCACCACACCACTACCACCGTCTCACCTCTAGCCTCTTACCTCACACCACCACCAAAACCATCACCCCCCCGTCTCACCTCTAGCCTCGTACCTCACACCACTACCAAAACCATCACACCACCACCACCAACACCACTACAACACCACCACACCACCACCACACCACCACACCACCACAACACCACCACAACACCATCACACGACCACCACACCACGACTAAAACCACCACCACAACACCACCACCACCGTCTCACCTCTAGCCTCATACCTCACACCACTACCAAAACCATCACCACCACCACCACCACCACCACAACACCACCACACCACCACCACCACCACACCACCACCACACCACCACACCACCACACCACCACAACACCACCACCACACCACCCCAATACCCCCTAACTCTGCCGTAGACCCGAGGCCCCGAACCAACGAAATAAGCCAACATTGCCAAATTTCCTTCCACCTCGAGTAAAACACATTGTTTCAAGGGCGACCAACCCCTCCCACTTTATCTCATCCCACTCTCTCTCACTCTCTCTCTCACACTCTCTCACCCCACTCTCTCACTCTCTCACACTCTCTCACTCTTTCTCTCTATTCAATTTCTCCTTCTTTCTTTCTTTCTTTCTCTCTCTCCCTCTCTTTCTTTTTTCTCTTCCTTTCGCTCTTTCTCTCTCTCCTCTCTCTCTTCTTCACTCTCTCTCTCCTTCTCTCTCTCTCTCCTCACTCTCTCTCTCCTTCTCTCTCTCTCTCCTCACTCTCTCTTCTTCACTCTCCTCTTTCTCTCTCTTCTTCACTCTCTCTCTCCTCTCTCCCTCTCTTGTTCACTCTCTCTCTTGTTCACACTCTCTCTTGTTCACACTCTCTCTTGTTCACACTCTCTCTCCTCTCTCTCTTCTTCACTCTCTCCCTCCTCTCTCTCTTCTTCACTCTCTCCCTCCTCTCTCTCTCTTCCTTTCTCTCTCTCACTCTATCTCTCTTTCTCTCTCTCTCTCTCATATGCATCGTTTTCCATCCCTCGCTCTGTTTTTCTCTCTACTTTTCTCTCTCTTTTTCTCTCCTTTTCTCTCTCTCTCTTTTTCTCTCTACTTTTCTCTCTCTCTCTTGTTCTTTCTACTTTTCTCTCTCTCTACTTTTTTCTCTATTTCTATTTCACCTGCACGTTAAAGAATTGGATCCGCAATCTTTAATTTGTGAGTTCGATAACTGGACCAGGCGATGCGTTATGTCCTTAAGCAAGACACTTTATTTCACGTTGCTCCTTCTACCTGGAGATGCGACCGATAGATAGTATTAGCAACTGGAAAGACCAATGGAAACATTGTTTCCTCAGTCCGATTTGACGAGCTCCACCTCACTCGTTAAGCGAATGAGGTCTGGTTTCTTGTTGATCGACTATGGATCTAGAGAGGCGCACACACACGCACACGCACACACACACACGCACATATATATTGATATATGCATACATCTATACTTTCATCGATACATACATACATCCATCCATTAATGGAACAGTAGAAATATGTAAAACATTCCAAAAAATTTGCATCTAATAACTGCATATACACATGTACACATACAACTCAAAACATCCACATCCACACATACAATAACATCCATATCTACACATGCATGCATACATGCATATCTACCTAGTTGATGTTGTGTAAATTCCAATGAGAGAGTCTTGTGTCTATGTTAGAAACCGACTCTCTCTCTATTGGTAAAACTTTATAAGATTATAATACCAGAAGAACATACATACATACATACATACATACATACATACATACATACATACATACATACATACATACATGTTGGCTGCCAACTCGTTTTTGAGTACGGCCACTACTTTATATCCATGTAGGAGAACCCCTACCGATGCGCTGAACAAGTGTGACTTTTTAGTCCAGCCAGCGACTTGAAAACTCTGGTACAAACACTACACTTGTGACAATTATTGACACATAGTGCTGGGCCCATGCTACCATGTAACGACAAGTGCAGAGAGATCTCCAGATATAAAGCAATGCCTGTGCCGTGAAGCTTTTATAGTGAGCAAAGGCACTGCACAAAGCCAGTCCCACTCTCTTAACCAAGATGATATTTACCAAAAAGAAGAACAAGTCAACATCATTGGATACCATCAGGGTTGCATGTACATACATACATACATACATACATACATACATACATCATCATTTTACATCTGCTTTTCCCTGCTTGCAAGGGTAGGACGGGTCCTATTCAGCACAGCATCTCTCCCCTTGTCACGTTCCTTCGTCATCTCCCCCGTGAATTTCAACAATCTGTGGTCAGCTCTCACCACCTCCGTCCATGTTTTTCGTGGTTTACCTCTACTACGTCTTCCTTCAACTGGGATTTCTTGGAACTCCTCTACCCATTGGTCAACCTCCATGCGCATCACATGTCCATGCCATCGCAGTCTTCTCTTCCACACACCACAAATTATCCCTCTTATACACAGTTTCTCTCTCAACTCATCTATGCTTGGTCGTTCACGAACACTGACATATGTATGTATATATATATACATATATTCTAAGGCGGGTAAAATTCCCGAGATCCATGGACGAGTTCTCTCCAGCGGTCTCTGTCCCTCATTATCGCTGCCATGTCCTGCGTCTCCAACAGACCAGTGTATGTCCTTAGGGCATCAACATACGTTAACCTTGTCTTCCTCTTCTAGTGTGTCCATGTAGGGGCTCCCACAGGAGCACTGAGTGCAGTGTCAACTCTGGATGTCGGTGAGCATGTCCAGCTAACCTTGGTCTCCCTCTTCTAGTGTATCCATGTAGGGACTCCCACAGGAGCACTGAGTGCAGTGTCAACTCTGGATGTCGGTGAGCATGTCCAGCTAACCTAGTGTGTCCATGTAGGGGCTCCCACAGGAGCACTGAGTGCAGTGTCAACTCTGGATGTCGGTGAGCATGTCCAGCTAACCTAGTGTTTCCATGTAGGGGCTCCCGCAGGAGCACTGAGTGCAGTGTCAACTCTGGATGTCGGTGAACATGTCCAGCTAACCCAGTGTGTCCATGTAGGGGCTCCCACAGGAGCACTGAGTGCAGTGTCAACTCTGGATGTCGGTGAGCATGTCCAGCTAACCTAGTGTGTCCATGTAGGGACTCCCACAGGAGCACTGAGTGCAGTGTCAACTCTGGATGTTGGTGAACATGTCCAGCTAACCTAGTGTGTCCATGTAGGGGCTCCCACAGGAGCACTGAGTGCAGTGTCAACTCTGGATGTCGGTGAGCATGTCCAGCTAACCTAGTGTGTCCATGTAGGGGCTCCCACAGGAGCACTGAGTGCAGTGTCAACTCTGGATGTCGGTGAGCATGTCCAGCTAACCTAGTGTGTCCATGTAGGGGCTCCCAAAGGAGCACTGAGTGCAATGTCAACTCTGGATGTCGGTGAGCATGTC
>CAXHJY010000860.1:593649-598649 GCA_964016885.1 Eledone cirrhosa
ACTCAATACTTAGGGTAGTAGAGTGGGTAATAGGAAAGAGTAGGACGGCTGAGCTCAAGCCGTTTCGACGGCTAATTCTGGACTAGTCCAGAATTAGCCGTCGAAACGGCTTGAGCTCAGCCGTCGGGGTCCTACTCTTTCCTATATATATATATATATATATATATATATATATATATATATATATATATATATATATATATATCAGGAAAGAAGAGTGACACGGTTTGTTATACAAAATAGGTTTTTAATCTCATTGCTGACAATTAAAAACCTTTGTTGTAAAGCAAACCGTGTCACTCTTTTTTCCTGATTTATTATTACTCCAAGTGTTTACAACATAGGAATTACAGCGTACTCGCAGCATCACTATGGAAACGCCTTGTTGAGTCAAACCAAGCCAAGCGTTGATATCATCCACTACCTGGAATACCATAACTGGACTACACCTAAGTGGACTGCATATAACTATTATTTGTTACCCCGTATATATATATATATATATATATATATATTAAGATAAGCAGAACAAGTAAAATTCAATCAATTTTTCAAAATACATTAAAATACATTAAAAAATATAATATAATATAAATATTTACCTCTTCTAGTGGCCCTTACTGATCAGTTTCGCTTTGTAAAACCTCATAAATCTGATGTATTTTGAAAAATTGATTGAATTTTACTTGTTCTGCTTATCTTAATATTAAAGTTCTGGTGTATCAAATTAACACCATTGAACAACCTTGAATCATAGACAACCTATGTATTTCTAGGGGTACCTAGTATCCCTGGACATATTAACTTCTACCTTTTTCTCCGTCCGTTGAGAACAAATCTGTTGCTCTACTTGGCTGCTATTTTTTTTAGTAGTAATTGTAGACAGCAAGTCTTTGATTTTCCCGCTTTTACTTCGGTCCAGTTTACATACGGGTCACTTTTACGACCTTTCAGACCTTTATTAGCTGGCAGGAGGTTGTATATTTTGTCGTTCCTGGGACGTTTAGCCCTAGGAAGGGAAAATGCTTCTCTGATGAGCTTCGGTTTTCCATCATAAATCCATCGGATTTATGAGGTTTTACAAAGCGAAACTGATCAGTAAGGGCCACTAGAAGAGGTAAATATTTATATTATATTTTTTAATGTATTTTGAAAAATTGATTGAATTTTACTTGTTCTGCTTATCTTAATATTAAAGTTCTGGTGTATCAAATTAACACCATTGAACAACCTTGAATCATAGACAACCTATGTATTTCTAGGGGTACCTAGTATCCCTGGACATATTAACTTCTACCTATATATATATATATATATATATATATATATATATATATACGTCCGAGAACTCAACACAAGTAAGAATGTTTTGGCAATATATACAATGATTTTGCTAAGGGTTTTCGGTGTCCTAACATTCAGGTGCAGACATAAGTACCTTCTTGGTTGTCTCTCGTTTGATCAGGTGAAACAACTTTGGTAGAGATCGATAGAGTGGTGAGGGAGGGGGGGGGGGTTAAAGTCTGACTGACATAGATAGATAAATAGATAGATGGATAGATCGATAGATAGATGGATGAGTAGGTAGGTAGGTATATAGAGAGATAGAGAGATGGAGAGACGGACGGACGGAAAGAAAGCTAGATAGCCTGGTAGATATAGATGTTTTTCTTTCCCTCCTCTTTCTCCTTTTTTCATCTTCTCCTCCTTCTCCTAAGCCTTCTTCTTTTTCTTTTTCTTTTTCTTTTTCTTCTTCTTTTTCTTCTTTTTCTTTTTCTTCTTTTTCTTCTTCTTCTTCTTCTGCTGTCACATGTCTCTAGTTCCTGTTTACTTTCGTTTGGTAATATTTTTATTTAATTTTATTTTGTTTTGTTTTATTCTCCCCCCCCCCTGATGCTCCCCCTTCTCTCCCTCCTCCCCCCTTTTTACCACACAGACAGACAGCCAGACTCTCGGTTCTTGTTTGTTTTGAAGGATTTCTCAAAGACAAACACCAACACACTCCACCAACACCACCACACCTCCATCACCAACAACACCACCACTAACACTACCGTCAACACCACTACCATCGCTACACGCCACCATCGCTAGCTAGCAACCAGCCATACCGTCAACACCGCCTCCACCAACAACAGGCATCGCAACAACAACAACAACACCACCAGCACCACAACACACACACCACCACCACCACCACAACACATCGCCTCACAACAACACCACCACCATAACACCACCACCGCCACCACCACCACAACACATCGCCTCACAGCAACAACACCACCACTACACACCAACACCACCACAACACATCGCCTCACAACACTACCGCCACCACCACCACACACCAACACCAACACCACCACCACCACAACACATCGCCTCACAGCACCACACCACCACCACCACCACCACCACCACCACCGCTAGCTAGCAACAGCCAACCAGCCGGCCATGACCCGTAACCAAAGGAGAGAGGGTCACACATCAGAAAACCTCACCTCTATACACGACCATCCACCTTCAACCACCACCACCGTCCACCACCACGCACAACAACCACCACCACCCGCCTCCTCCACTATGGCTAGTCTCCAAGCCAGCCTCAAGATACTGGACAATGTCCAATATATGAAGAGAGAGAGAGAGAGAGAGAGAATAAGGGAGGGGGAAGGGGTAGGTGGAAAGAAGGGAACTTCAAGAGGAGGGGTTTTGGTGAATTGTTAGTGGTAGAGAGTGGTCGGTGTAGTGAGAGAGGCGGGCTACGAGACATTGTAGAAGAGAAGAGAATTTTTTTTTTTTTTTTTCAAACATGGCCGCCTTTATTCGTACAATAACAATTTCGGGCGAAGGAACGCGGCTCAAGCATACGTGTGTGTGTTTGTGTGTGTTTGTGTGTGAGTGTTTGTGTCTTTGTGTCTTTGTGTGTGTTTGGGTGTGTGTTTGGGTGTGTGTTTATGTGTGTGTGTTTGTGTGTGTGTGTCTGTGTGTTTGTGTGTGAGTGTTTGTGTCTTTGTGTGTGTTAGTGTATGTGTTTGGGTGTGTGTTTATGTGTGTGTGTGTTTGTGTGTGTGTCTGTGTGTGTTTGTGTGTGTTTGTGTGTGTGTTTGTGTCTTTGTGTCTTTGTGTGTGTTTGGGTGTGTGTGTTTGTGTGAGTGTCTATGTGTGTGTGTCTGTGTGTGTGTGTGTTTGTGTGTGTCTATGTGTGTGTCTCTGTGTGTGTGTTTGTGTGTGAGTGTTTGTATCTTTGTGTGTGTTAGTGTGTGTTTGGGTGTGTGTGTGTGTGTGTTTGTGTGTCTATGTGTCTGTGTGTGTTAGTGTTTGTGTGTTTGTGTAAATATAGACACACACTCACACACACGTATACTCATACATGCATACATATATGTGTAGATACACACACACACAGTGGCACACGCACACATACATACATAAATGTGTAGATACACACACACACACACACACACTCTCAGACACATACAACACATACATATATGGGTAGATATATACACACATACAAAGGCACACAGGTAGAAAGACACACACACACATATACACACGTACATGCACACATATATACATACACACATACACACATACATGCATCAAATGTATGGGAAAATATACGTACACGTGCATACACACATACACACACTTACATTCATACATACATACATACATACATGTATACATATATACATACATACGTATACTTACAAACATGCAAGCATGCATGTGTACACATATATACATACATACATATATATATACACACATACATCTACTTACAAACATGCAAGTATGCATGTATACACATACATACATTTATACATACATACGCACACACATGTATACATATATATACACATACATATACTTATAAATATGCAAGCATGCATGTGTACACATATATACATACA
Source organism: Eledone cirrhosa (assembly GCA_964016885.1). Classification (NCBI taxonomy): domain Eukaryota; kingdom Metazoa; phylum Mollusca; class Cephalopoda; order Octopoda; family Eledonidae; genus Eledone; species Eledone cirrhosa. The sequence goes on from CAXHJY010000860.1 coordinate 597,573, forward strand.
TACATACATACATACATACATACATACATACATGCATATATATGCATATATACATATATATACACATACATATACCTATATATACACACATACATATACATATATATACACACATGCATATACATGCATGTGTACACATATATACATACATACATGTATACATATATACATACATACATATACTTACAAACATGCATGCATGTGTACACATACATACATACCTACATATATGGTGGCTGCCAACTCGTTTTCGAGTACGGCCACTATGTATATCTATGTAGGAGAACCCCTACCGATGCGCTGAACGAGTGTGACTTTTTAGTCCAGCCAGCGACTTGAAAACTCTGGTACAAACACTACACTTGTGAAAATTATTGACACATAGTGCTGGGCCCATGACGATACTATGTGACGACAAGTGCAGAGAGATCTCCAGATATAAAGCAATGCCTGTGCCGTGAAGCTTTTATAGTGAGCAAAGGTACTGCACAAAGCCAGTCCCACTATCTTAACCAAGATGATATTTACCAAAAAGAAGAACAAGTCAACATCATTGGATACCATCAGGGTTGCAGGTGTTATATCAGAGTTTCCTTCTCCTAGAATTCTGCCTTGACAAAGGCTAAGGGGTCATCTCTCCCGGTGATTTTGGATGGCCATTGACTCTTAAGAGCTCCTTTGCCCTTTGACAGGTTTTGTTTTTAGTCCTGCAGGATGTCCAAAGTCACCCTCCTCGCCAAGAAACCTTGGTGGGGTTGCCAGTTTAGTCGCCAACGACCCGACCATGAGACAGGTTGTACTGGGATACATGTTACCAGTAGCACCAATTGGTGACCTGACATATACATACATACATACATACATACATACATACATACATACATACATACATACATACATACATACATACATACATACTTACTTACTTACTTACTTACTTACTTACTTACATACATACATACATACATACATACATGTATACATGTATACATGTATACATGTATACATATATACACATACATATACTTACAAGCATGCATGCGTACACATACATACATACATACATTCATATATGAA
>CAXHJY010000860.1:608649-611149 GCA_964016885.1 Eledone cirrhosa
AACGTACGGCTTTATTTGACTCAACAATATGTTACCATAGTTAGGCAGCGAGTTCGCGGTAATTTCTATGTAGGTTATAATTGGAGTAACAATTTTGAAAGAATGAATAGTAACATGGTCGGCTGTACAATAAGGGGCTTTATTTAAAGAATTGACAATTGTTTCGTTGATCAGGTGAGTCTACAGTTCGCTAATCTCCAATACATTTTTTACAACTGGTCAACACATCAGAGTACGTAGATATGAAAGTAATTCACTCGAGGCAAGACATCTATAGAAAAATAGCGTATAATCAAAACATGAAATTATTGTTTTGATTATACGCTATAACTTATATATATATACATATATATATATATATATATATATATATATATATATATATATTGGTAAACGGAATAGAAAATGCTGACAAATTGTTCACAGTTGAAAAATGGTTTAATTAGGAATAAAAGAGTATTAGTGATTGTATGGGTTAGTATTCAGTTGTGGTTTTAAATTTTTAAGTTTTTACAGGTTGCGCATTTCTAAATGCTTTTCAAAAATAATTTTGAGATAGAGTGTCCGTGCTGTTTGCTCTGATCTGATTAGTTTTGGGAATTCTACCTGTTTTTATGTTAAACCCATACAATCACTAATACTCTTTTATTCCTAATTAAACCATTTTTCAACTGTGAACAATTTGTCAGCATTTTCTATTCCGTTTACCAATATATAATAACTTGTGTGTTACACCTCTATTCTTTTAACTATATATATATATGTATATATATATATATATATATATATATATATATATATATATATATATCTATATATATATATATATATTTATTTATTTAAACCGCCGGATAAACTGTAAAACTAGAAACGTAGTCTATAGCATAAGATGTACAGAGGGTACTTGCAGAAACATGACAACAACAGACATAGGCGAGACAGCTCGTAGCATAGGTGAAAGGATAGACCAACACTGGGGGGAACTAAAAGGACGAAAAAACGGTTCAGTACTATACGAACATAAATAAATATATTTATATATATATATATATAGATATAAATATATTTATATATATATATATAAATATATTTATATATATATATATAAATATATTTATATATATATATATAAATATATTTATATATATATATATATAAATATATATATAAATATATTTATATATATATATATATAGATAGATTTATATATATATATAAATATATATATAAATATATTTATATATATATATATATAAATATATTTATATATATATATATATAAATATATTTATATATATATATATATAAATATATTTATATATATATATATAAATATATTTATATATATATATATAAATATATTTATATATATATATATAAATATATATATATATATATAAATATATATATATATATATATATATATATATATATATATATATAAATATATATATATATATATATATAAATATATTTATATATATATATATATATATATATATGAATATATTTATATATATATATATAAATATATTTATATATATATATTTATATATATATATATATATATATATGAATATATTTATATATATATATATAAATATATTTATATATATATATATATATATATATATATATATATATATATATAAATATATTTATATATATATATATGAATATATATATATATATATATATGAATATATTTATATATATATATATATGAATATATATTTATATATATATATATAAATATATTTATATATATATATATGAATATATTTATATATATATATATGAATATATTTATATATATATATATAAATATATTTATATATATATATATATATATATATATATATATATAAATATTGTGACGAAACAAGTCAATTGCATGAACTCATAATCCTTTATTTACTGCTATATATATTTCGATGATAGCCATTGAATGGCTATGACCTCATCAGGCAGTTAGTCAGTTCTTAGATATGCCAGCTCTGTGTTCATAGTGTTGATGGTATCAGAGCCTTGGGACATATATATATATACATATATATATATATATATATATATGTTTATCTCGGGTTCAATTGGGGGTAACCACAGTAAGTAAGGTACTCAATACATAGCAGAGTATAAATATTCAATATAGAAATGTCTTCTACAGGACTAAAACTGTTTCATTCGGGAGAACGTATCAGTTCTAGTCCTGAATGAAACACTTCTAGTCCTGTAGAAGACATTTATATATATATATATATATATATATATATATATGATATTAATAAATGGAAACTATATTTATGAAACCATATTTATTTCATTATACATATTTCAGGGATACCACATTAAATTATGGTATGCCTTCATCAGATAAAATACAATATATAACAGTTTTACAAATAGCTTTGACGTACCCTTTTAAAATACAACCATCACTTTTCGACGCTGTCTGGATAGTGATTTGTTTATATTATTTTAATAAGTCATAGTGTTAAGC